>VZUA01005590.1:20706-38714 GCA_013401035.1 Horornis vulcanius
CCTACAGAAAGGGCCAGTCCTTGAACAACTTTTACCATTTAAAGGCTAGTAACATCTTCTGGGGGGAATTTCCTGTGTGGGGAATGATAAGTGGGGAGAGGTAAGGAGCTTACAGCTCCCTTTTCCAGTGGGGATCTGGAGAGGTAGATAATCTCAAACCTCAAGAAAGACAGAGGAAGGGTAGCAGAGTGTGGAGGTGCTACAATAGCAGTGAGACATGAAGAAAAGTCCACTGGTGTCCACTCTGTTAGAAAAACAAGAGCCAACAGAAAGATGCAAAGAAGGAAGAGGAAGGGGCCAAATTGGGAAGGAACCTTGCAGGGCATCTTTGAAGAAATAAATAGAGACAAAATCTGTCACCATCACAGAAAAAGGCATTGAAGCTTCCAAAATGCAAACCAAAGTGAGAGCTGTGCCTGTGTGGGTGAAAGAGAAAACCCCTGTGTAAAATCTGGGTGTACATAGCCAGGAAGTCAAAATGTGCAGAAAAGCCTGATCACAGCTACAGACAGGTTACAGGTCTGCAAGAGGCCCAGCAGGGCCGTGGTCAAATATTGGAGGGACTGTCCAACATTTTAGAAAAAGCAGCTGTGTGGTGTTAGTACCCTCTAACCACTCTGAATCTCAGACCTAGATTTTAGAGAGTAATGTGAACCCCAAGATAGATGCATCAGTGCACCTAGCAGGCAGGTGTGCCTTCACTAGTTTTAGGAAGTCCTCAACAAGACATAGGAATGAAAATGCAGAGCTCTTGCAATACCTCTCAATCGTAAATCAGTCAATCCACAATGACCAACAATAACCCGGCAACAAATGTGTGTCATGTCTGTCAATGGGATTAATTCAGTGTAAAAATTAGGCTGTCACTTCTGATAGAGCAGCTCACTGCCAACACGCAATAGTGGACACAGAGGCTGTCCACTGCACTCTGCATAATAAAATGTGAATATGTAACTCCTTAAAACATGTCCCATTCAATATCCTTAATGCAACATTGAGATTCATTTTCTGATACCAACATCAGAGAGTAAAAGAGCAAGAACTGTCTTCAAATATTTGTATTTGTGTTTTACTTACTTGCCATTGCATCTTGCAAAATACTTTGTGGTCTCTTGAACAGAAAGGGGTAACACAGAAGGTCTGTTTTAGAGTCAGGCTTAGGATTCAGAAGAAATAAAAGCTTGGAGCTTGGAGCTAATAGTGAAGAAATAGGACAGCTTCTAGAAAAGGCTAATAAATGTTTACTCTGTTAAGTATTGCTTTTATTTTTCTCTCTCATAAGTGATCTTGCAGTACTATTATTCAAAAAATTAAAATTACTCTATTAAAACCAGGTTTCCTAGAGCTCAGAATTTTCAGCACCAGTTTTTGTTTCTCTATGTAATAAGAAGATACAAATTTAGGTTTCTGTAGAAGATCCATGTTTTCCTTCACTCTGAAGAGTCAAATATGAATAATGATTGGTCATGCCTCAGTCTGAACTATGCTGAAATGTGGCAGCAGTAGGTACTGAGAAGAGCAAATGAGCTAGAGAAACCTGGATCAAATGGTTAAAAGAGAATGAATTGGGAGAAGAACAGGTATAAAGATGAGACAGAGTAAAAATGTCATGATGAAAAAGACACCAAAAGTTGTCTGCAGTAGCTGTGTAGCTTGATAATCACTTCCATCACTTTTATTCCCCATTGGATATTCAGTAAAGAAAAGCATTGCTAAATCTCCACCTCAGACTTGACACTATCAAAATCTTCAGATTTTCATCTTGTTAAGTATATGACATTATAAAGCTCTTAGCCCCAGCTCTCAGCTGCAGTTCCCTGCTTTGCAGGGCCCTGAAAGATGTACTTCAGCTCTGACTTTGTTCAATATGTTAAATCCAACTGCAGCCAACTTTAATTAACAAAGGAAGAAAGGGTGAATCAATTAGTAGTTGATAGATCTCCCTGTCTGTCATGTTGGAAATCACCTTCAATGGCTATATGACAAGAATGAAAAAAAAGAGCTTAGCACTTATTTTTTATAGGACTGAAGATATGTCTTCATGATACTGTGTATTAATTTTTCTTTCTGATTTGAAGGATGGCCATTCACATCCCTTGGCACTGCAAGCAGTATTAAAAAAAAAAACAAACAAAAAAAACCCCAAAAAAACAAAAAAGAAAAATCATCCTAACAAGAAAAACCACCCCACAGCAGAACAAAACCCACACACAATAATAATAAATTACATAATTACATAATTATCCAGTAATTTGAAGCAGTGATATACGGCCCACAAAATAAAAATCATTCCCACACCCCCAGTTTTATTTCTGTGTGGGTTAAATGCACATATGGAGGGGTGATAGATAGACACTGTTTATATCCAACGTGACAGAGCACTTATTCTTAGATGCAGAATAGAGTAAGATATCAGATTTTAATGCCATTAATATTTTCCTACAGGAAATTGTGGAGATGAAAACTCAGGCCTACCCTAATTAAAGATGAGGGGCAGCACAGTTTCATCAGCGCATTTTTTCAAATGAATATTTAAGAGTGTAGAGTATCTATAAGATAAATGCTTTACTATTTGTTATGTAGAATTTTGGTCTAAATAATGAGAAAAATGGAATGAATGGTAGCAATATTGGTGTGAAGCAGTTTAAAAGGTAGATGGGACTGGCTGTCAGATGATCTGTGTGTGGTGACTCACATGGTGGCTATTTCAAAACAAGACAGACGCTTCATATGTGTGCCATGTCATCATTGATACTTACCATATTTTATGTGCTAGTGGTCTTGATCCTTTTTAGAGGTTTCTATTGTTGTGGGCACTTGAGGATGTGGAGTAATAGACAATCTCTGCAATTTAAATTGAGAATCCAGATGTTGAGTTAGATGGGACATCAGGACACAGAGAGGTAAACAGACCTCCCCAAGAGCAGGCAGCAGCTCAGCGCTGCTTTCCACTGTGGGTATTTCTTTATTTGTCCTCACAGAAAAGGCCAACTTTTTTTTTGTTTGTGAAAGCTAAAATGAGCTGTCTGTGTAGTGCAACACAAGAGGAAGTAATGCACTAATTCTACTACTGGATTAGTGGGCTGAGGAGAAGAGGTCTAGAGGTGTAGAGGACTAGACAGATGCAAATGCTGTCTGCTGTGAGTGTGTGCCAGTGTGTTCAGCACTACAGCTCATAGCTGTGACACCAGTGTAACACCTTTGTGCAAAACATTTATGTGCACTGCCACTGTGTCTTCTTGTACAGTATTTTGTAAGATGGAGGGTTCATATATTTGTGTAAACATGTATATGCACAGAAGTACTCAAGTGTTATTACAATCATCAGGGAGGTGTGCACTGTTGTAGTTCCCCCAAGTTTCTCTGGGTTGTAACACTCAGAGAGCCATTTGAGAGAAACAGAATTAAAAGAAAAACAATTGTTTCTAGGTATGTTTCATTGACTGGGTAAGAAATGAGTGTCTTGTGAGAAACACAATGATGACACCATGATTGCAGGCATTGCCTGTGACAGAATATTTAATTTTCCTGTGTTTTAGACATACTTAATAAGAAACTACTGTGTCAGAAATTATGATGTAAGAAATATTCTGGACAGATTTGTTATAGAAATACCATTTTTTTGTGCAAAAAGCTTATACTGACTGTCTTATACAAAATCAGAGACAGCTGTCTGTTCATGTGTAGAGCAGATAGGTACTACAGCAGGTACTCTGTTCACTTGAAAAAAAAAAGTAACTCACCAAACTTTTAGAAAAGGACTGTCAGTACAGATGTGTAGGGATGTATTTAGGTGGTCCAAAAGTCTGGCAAAGTAGTTTCAGCTACTGGTTACAGATTTTTATCTGCTCTATTCCTAGAAATTGGTGCTGATTTGAATCAGAAATTTGTTGTGTATATTGCTGTTATTTTCTTATTGGTGCTACTAGAAGTCCACAAAAATCCTCCTTTACCTCCTTTAAAAGTCTTCATTTAGGAGGAAAAAAACCCTCATGATTTTCAAAAGGTATTTCCTTCAGTGTTACGATGTGAATGACAGGCCTAGCATTGCTCTGTTATACCTAAGTGAAATGCAGTCACTTCCTAATGTAATAACATATTTGAGATTACAGTGCAGTTTAAAACTTGTGAGGATATGTGAAATAGTCCTCTTAATCTATTAAATCTGAAACATAAGGAAAGACACAGTGAAAGCTCATCCTTGTTAGCTCAGGCCCCTTTGCACAGTGCTATACAGTCTATCTTAGTTTGTAAGTTAACTTTATGAACACAGACCAAGTTAGATACCTCCATGTTTTCTGAGCTCAGATACTAACAAAAGACAACATTATCCTCCTGTTCTTTCAGGGGCTGGTGCTGAAAACCACCACCATCCTGACTGACAGAACAATTAGCGTTGTCAGCAGAGAAAATAGTCAGCGAACCAACTGAAGGCCAGTGTGTTTATTTTCCCACTCAGAGATGTAGTCTTCCCAGGTGGAGACTCTGAAAACATTCCTGCTAAAGCTGACATGGTTTTTACTTCAGTGAGGGATCGGTCTACCCTGAACAGGAAATTAATCCAAACATTTAAGAGAAAGCAATACAAGCTGCATCGAGTGCAGGAGACATACAGCCACGCCGCTGTCTCCACATGGAGAAAAATACCTCAGTTTGAGAATATCAGCTTTTTTGGGTTGGTTGTTTTCCAAGCTGACCACACATAAATGATGAAAGAGGATAGTGGCTGTAAGGTTAGGAAAACTGCATAAGGCAGCATGAGCCTATCAGGCAGGACTTGTAAGTGGCATCACACAACCCTTAAATTAAGTTACAAAATGAACGCAGAGTCCCTTGTTTTCTTCAAGTTATAAACAAATTCCCTCGTTTTCCTTCAGTTTCCAAATGTCTCTTTGTATAAATGGCATACTACAATCAATAGCACTGTGTCTCCTATCTGTTTATGAAATGTACCTTTCCTATTGAAAACAAATGTGCAAATTTTCTTAAAATCAGTTCAGCTAACTAAGCCAGTTATTTTTCTGCCACCAAAGCCACTATTTCTTATGGCATTTCTATTAGATGATATCACAGATGATATTAGAGAAGCAACACAGGACACAACAAGGAGAATTTTCAGCCTTCTTCTTTTATGCCTTCTTGGGATACTGCAGTAGAAGTGAATGCTCTGTGGTATAGTGGCTTTACTTTTAGAAGTCCTATCAAATGCTAGAAATTCCTCCTGTTGCCATCTGTATCAGCAAGGATGAAGTAATTTCTGAATTACTGATTACGGATTCTGAATGGAAATAATAGCTAGAAGGAGATAGAAAGGCATCCATGTGTAAAAATGTAAACTCTTTAACCTGAAAAACACTATAATTTTGCAATAATTTGTATTGATCATTTCTCAAGACAGGCCCATACAACAATGGAGAAGAGGGATATACAGAAAAGAGAAGGGTTTCCACAAGCACAGCCCTGACCAGAGCCTGTATTTGGTGGAAATCCTGGACTCTTAGTGGAAATCCTGAGTAGCCAGCCAATCTCCATGAGCACATGAAGAAATACACAATCTTAGCTGGAGGAATTTTATCTGCAATACAATGCAGCACAAGCACAGGAGATGAAAAGGCAGATGAAGTTGTCACCACAAGCAGTTGGTGCCTCTGTGCTCCAAACACACATAGAGTGCCCCCTAAGCCCCTTCTTCCCTCTCCTTCTGCATCAGCTTTGGTGGAAATACTTTGGTGGAAACACCTTCTCCATTTGGTGGAGGAAATCTGCTTTGGAGGTTTCTGAAATGTGCTATTATTAAACAAGAGGGGTTTTTTTCTTCTCTGTTGTGACAGGTATCAGATATTTCGTGTCACATCTGCGTTTCAGGAGTGTAAAAAACTGATTAAAAAAACCATTATACATGGGGCAATGCTTGTGTTTTAAGATTGATGTGGAACAACTACAGCAGGTTAGAGGGAACACTCACAAGGAAATCAAAATACAGTGTTGATTGTCTTTATCAAAATACAGTGTTGATTGTCTTTTTACTGCCTGAGTCTCTTGTTGTGAGACCCAGAGCTGCTCCCTAGCAGATTCCTGTGTGGGTACAGTGTGCTGAGACTCAGAACCAAGGAGAGCAGGATACTGGAAGCAGGGAAAGCACCCAATATGGGATGTTGAGCTTCCATGTAGCTTTTTTGCTTTGCTGTGAGGGCAAAACCAGAAAGGGCACTTCAGCAAACTGCAGAAATCACCAGTGCTTGTGGTGTTACCCCATGGAGTGTTTTGCTTTGCAAGCAATAGAACATACCTTGATTTCAAATCCTTCCACAGCTTGCCCACACGCTCATCCCCTAGTCTTAGCACTGCTGGCTGTTTTACCCTGCAGTGTACAGCCTCGGGTCTTTACTCCCCAAGATATGTTAATGAAAACCAGTCAGATGAATGAAGGAAAAAGTGAGGTTAGAAAAGAAAAGAAAAGAAAAGAAAAGAAAAGAAAAGAAAAGAAAAAGTTAAAGGAGCCACCCAATACAGAACTATTCCTATTTACTGAGAATGCATCTTAAAATCTGTTAAAAGATGTGTGCAAACATGCAGAGGTTTAAATGAAGAAACCTGAGGTTGAAAACACTGTGGGTCCCAGGAAGATCTCTCTTCCATGCTGTGAATCTCATCATGCACTCCAACACTGGCTTTTCAGAGGGCATTAACAAGGGTCTAAGAAATGTACAGAGAGGGGTTTTCTGTAGGGTTGGTGAAAAGAGCATGTGAATTCGTTTTTAAAAATTGTTTGTGTGTTTAGATACATAAATTTCTGTGATGTGGGCATGCAGGTGCAGTTCACCCTGCTTCTCTTCTCCCCATAGGTACAAAATTTCATCAGCATCAAGGACATTTGCTGAGCTTGTTTGCTTTCTGCCATCTATGACTTCAAGCATTTACTATCTCTCCTCTGTTTTTGTCCCTGTCCCTTCTTCCCATCCCTCTGTATTTGCCAGCAGATGTTCACCCTCCTCTGTACTCCACACTGTGGCTACATCCTTGGGTGGTCCAGCTTCCCTCAGGGAAATCAAAATGCCTTGAAAAAGAAAATGGAAGCTGCAGGAAGGCAGATAAAGCATCTTACTTAAAGTGCAGCACCACCCGGATATTTTCCTTTCTTTAAACAATCTGGGGATGGTGATGCCTCTTCCAGCTATTGCACCTTTCTCTCTGATGCTGGTCTGCTCTGGGTACCCATGCCTGAAAAGTAGAGACCTGCACTCTGGCAGGAGCAGTGAGTAAAACAGCAGGAGAACAGTCTGTCCTGGTGGTGCCATTCTTGGGGACAGCAGGCATTTAAATGAGGGGAGAGGGGCATTATGTGCAGGTCAATGGGAAAAGAACCCACAGCCAGGAAAATAATGGGGCTGGACAATGAATGATCCATCTAGCAGGGGACCATTCCTGTGGTGAGCAGCTCAGTGGCACTGGACCAGGAGTGACCTCCTGTCATGCCCCTCTGGATGGCAGGAGTGTCATCTTCATCCAGGCCAGGGAAACACCGTGAGGTACATTTGCATGAGCCTTTAACCCCAGGAGCAAATGTCTGTGCTGGGTTAATTAAGAACCTGCTAGCCAGGTAAAATAATCTGCTGGCCTGAGAACTGGGAGATGCTGCTCCACCATTGTGAGCTAAAATTCAGTTTTGTAATCTGAGGCTTAATGCATGACTCGTGACATAAGCCCTTGCTGTACTGATGGTATCCTCCTGGGAAATGATGCATCTGGGTCAATGGCTGTGCCTGCATTTGCTTTCTCAGGACTGCTGCTATGTGACCTGAGAGTGGCAAGATCAGGGAACCAGCATGGGGGGATGGAAGGGAACGTAATCCCAGGGGAACGACCGTGGTAAAGGCAGAGAATTTCTCTACCTCATGTCCGGGCTGGACTGTGGAATGTGGGAAAGAGCCTGGTGTCATGTCCAGAACAAAGCAAACAAAACTCAAACTGGAAGAATCCTGCCTGCCAGACAGCTAGGTTAGGGAGTGGGACAGGATTAGTTCTCCTCTCCTGTGCCTTCCAATGTCCTTCATTGCTAGTGCCCTTATCCCTCCTCTTCTTGCTTAGAAGCAGCCAATGATTTTCAAATCTCCAATACTCAGAAAGCCAAAATCCCCACAAGAGTCAAGTTGTTAGCATTCACATCCTGTTTGAAATGCAGTCAAGCTCACAGCAGGATGTTTCTGTCCCTCTAGTGCTTCTGTCCCTTGTGACTGCCTGCAGCCTCACTTCAGATGCCCAGCTTTAGTCTTGTGCTGGTCCTGGCCTCAGCCATGTCCCCTTTGCAGGGGACTAACACTGCAGGGCAGGGCAGGGATGGCTGTAAGCACAGGGTGACAGTCCAGGGGGGTTTCTGTGCCCTTGTTGGGTGCCACAGTGGGAGTGCCTGCCACCAGAATGGTTTGGGGTGGGGTCTCTCTTGCAGGTGATTTGTGTGCAGGGTGAGCCAGGTCCCCGGGGTGTTGGATTAGTGGGTAGATGTGGATGTGACTGGAGGTCATCATGAGCTTCACAATAGGTAAAGAGAAGAGAGAATCTGATGAGAGTCAAAGTAAAGGAAAAAGCATGTGAGTTTGACACTTTATAGTGGCTAGTAGAGGCTTCTGGAGGACATTCAGGAACAATGATTTCCAGGTGTAAATGTAGGCCAGGAATGAAAACATCTGATCTAGAGCCCCACAGGCCCCTGGAGGATGGTAGAGAAGTGCTGAAGGGAGAGGAAACCCAGCAATTTTGCTGAAATATTTCCCATGCTATCAAAGGATTTCCCATTCATGCAAGTGGGAGCAAGATTTCCATAAGTCTTTTCACACCTCTAGTGTTAGGAATCCCTTCCTCTTTATGCCTTCCTACAGCTGAGATTATCTTTCTCACATTAGTATGGTGTCCTGGTTTAGGGCAGATTTGGGAGGAAACCTCCGAAGGGGTTCCTCAGAAAAGCAAACCCGAACAGCCCCTCCCCCCAGCTAGTCTGGGAAAAAACTTCCTTAGAGAAAAGTGGAAAAAACTATTTATTTAACAAACAAAATACCTATAAACATGAGAGTGGATATTATGAAAATATNCTATCTGTTTCCAAAATCAGCTGTAGCTGCTGCCCAGCTGTGCTAATCCAGCTGTGCTAATCCAGTCCTGGGCAGTGGGAGTCTGCAGCAGGGTGCCACTGCTGTGGGTAAGCCTCTGAGCCAGGGACTGCCCTCCACACTGCTCTTCTAAGCAGAGCATCCACCAGCTGCAGAGTGTGCATCTCCTCTCTCCACAATTTGTCATGATGTGTCTGGCAGCACCCCAAGCTACATCACCCCATGCTCCTGGAGAGAGGCTAGCACAGAGATGTCAGCTTTGGGGCACCTGGGTTGTAGTGTTTCCCAATAACTAATTTTGTAGAGATAAAGTGGAGTGCATTGTCACTAAAGAGATAAAATGAGAGGCTTTTGTAGACTAGAATTAGCATCTGGTCTGTGCCTCTCTGAGGTATGGATGTGTCACAAGCATAAGCCAGGACTGTGCTTTGGTGTCCATGGAATTTGCTTGACATTCAGTTTTAATGTAAAATATGTGCTTCAGAATTTAGTTTCATTTTTATATATTTATTACACACCTTTTTAGCCATGATGGGCAAGAAAAGAATTTGTTAGAAGGGTAACCAATTGCAAATCTTTGTCATGCTGAGTTTGCAGGCAGCCTGGGAAAGAGCTCTGAAGTGGCTGAACTGTCTCATTCTTCTCAACAGCCATCTTTGAGGCTTTCAGTCTAAACACATAAAAGCCAATGCTATTAAAGGTTTACTCCCTGCCTATGTTAGCAGGAGGGTGCAGTGAACACAGCCTGAAATCACCCTGTTCTTTGCTCAGAGAGCAGTCATGGTGCAAGGCCCATCTCCATATCTCAGCTTTTGCCTTAAATTGTGGACCTTCTAAGCAGTTAATGCACTGTCTTCCATTCCAGCATCTGTCAAGCACAGACCAGGCCACCAGAAGGGTGCCCAGTTTCCTACACAAAGTTTGTTTCCTCTGTTAGGTGGTTAGCAGCACAGAAACTTCACCAGCTGAGGGGTAAAAGATGCACACAAGTTTAGGCTAACCCTTTTGGGATCTTGCTGGGACAACAAGGAGTGCTCACACCTTCAGGGCCAGTGAGGATGTGAATGGAGGTACTTTTCCTCACTGCCTCTTGGATGCTGCCTAGGTCCACACCTAACCAACACAGGTGTGGCAGCAGGAGAGCAGGCAGGCATGCTGCAACAGGGACCTGGCTCCAACCTGTAATGCAGAAGTTCCTCCAGAAATACTGCACTGATCCTCTCCCAAGCTGTTGTCTTATTTCTCTGACAACATACTTTGATGCTGCAGTACTGTTCCTATACTCAGACCTTCAGCACTTTGATTTTCTGATGGAACCTGGTGGAGGAACTGCATGTTTGTCCATTGACAGGGATGCTGCTGTTAATGCTCTTAACATAAGTTCCCATTCCCCAAATTTCAAGCTGCAAAGCTGCCATGGCATTTCTCATCTGCTCTTCTTACAGTGCCCCAAATTCCTGGGTCTGTGCAGTGACACTTTAACACCCTCTTTGGGAGCAGGGAGAGAGGGATCAGTGAAGGATAGCAGAAAGCAGGGTACAGAGTAAGGCTGCACTCTAGGGAGGTGCTAAGGGGTAAAAAGAGACTATCAAAGATCAAGGCAGTGCACGTTGAGTAGAGTACATAAGATACAAGAGAGTAGCAGTGGAAAAGGAGAAGAGCCAGTAGGGCACACATAACTGGGGTTTGCTTAATACTTTGCTTTCCATCCCAACCACAGGTATAATTAAAAGCACAGTTTGGTTCTGGCTTCCTCTTGCTAATTTTCTTTTTCTAGACCTGTTGCACAAGTTACACATGCAAAGCATTTGAAATAACAAGGCACAAGAGCATCAAAGAGGCTCACATACACGAGGGGCTGCAGAGGCTTTCAGCCGAGTGCTCCCCACCTCCAGGAACCCTGAGTTACGGGCTGGCCTGAGCTGTGTGTGAGGCCCCAGCAAAAGAGGCTGCTGCAGGCAGCTGGGGGGCTGAAATCAAGCTGTGATGGGCCCCCCCCCTGTGCTTGCACTGCTGGAGACAGGAACAGCCTGCAAGGAGCAGAGTTTTCACAGGATGCTAGACCTCAAGGGGCTGCTGTGTTTTAGGGTCTCTCTGTCTGTCGTTTGTGTTGCGGGATTAGACCACGGTGGATAATCAACACAGAGAGGAAAAATAGTCATGCCTGTGACTTATAGTGACTTATCAAACACACATGCAAGAACAGGCACACAGCACTTCAGGCTGGGCAGTGGAGTGGATGTGTGTGAAACACAGGGGCTTGGCTAAGGAAACACGTGGGCACAAAGGGGCAATACTGGCTGCTGAGTAATCAAAGTGTAAGAACCACATGCAGGGGCCAAGGCAGCAGAACTGCCCAGAGTCTGAGGCAATGATTTGCTTCCCCTGTTTTGTGATTCACAAACCACAAAGGCTGGAAGCATCATTCAAGCAATGGTGATAACTATCACCACAGGAAAGCTGCAAAGGTTCTTGCTACATGAGAAGCTGTTGGTGATGACCAAGGATGACCTCAGAGTTACTGTAGGCTCACCATCCTTCCTCCAAAGCTCTCAACCACCAGTGAGACACTGATCAAAATTCACAGAAAGGAGCAGGTGAGGAAATGTTGCTAAACAAATAACTTTATTTTCTTCTGCATCTTGCAATGATATGATTTCTTAACAGAGGAGCATAGTGCTTTTGTTCCTTATTCAAACAACTGGGGAGCTATCCCCAGTGACTCATAAGAGATGAACTTAGGTCTGGTCAAATAATTTTCTTATCAAAGACATTAACCTTTCTACTTATTGAGTACAATCCTGTTATGTACTACATCACAGTAGGCTTTCTTTGGATCCTAGCATCCAGGAACTTGAGAGCAAAAATTTATTTTTTTTCTGTTTGTTTCAGAAAAAGACTGGATCAGAATTTAGCATGTTGTGCCTTTCATTTATTTCAGTTTTACTCTTAAGGAATGCTCCTGATGAGAGTAAATTTCAGATTGTGGTGTCAGGAATTGCCCTCCCAGGGGTTACATTGTAAAGTGGGGGAAGCAGCCGTGCTTCACCCTTCTGGCTATTAACAGCAACTACGAGGTCTAGTCCCATGCTGAGCAGCAGATTGGGGGGTGTCTCATGGGCAGCACAGGTTAGGACAAGGCTTTTCAACAAAAAAGCAAAACCCGCTCAAAAGAAACAAATCATGTAAAAGCCAATGTGTTCTCGCTTCCTTGCCCTCTCCCCCTCCCTTCAGCTTTCATGTCGTTGGCTCAGTTAATTAAAATTGCAGTAATAGGGAGGCTGGATGGTTTAGCAGATTGGTAATGGGATATACAGCCTTTCACCTCTAGGTCAGTGGTTCGATTGCGGCCCAAGTTGGTAGTGACCAAAAGTTATTAGCATCGAATGGCTGCTCGGTGACCTCGCTGGGATGCGTGGGTGATTTCAGTGCTCTCCCTCCCAGGCAGGTGTCCATCTGGCAGGAACTTGGCTTCCCTGGCTGGCACTAATTGGCACCCTTGCAGGCAACTCCAGCAGTGCTGGAGATGGCCTGGGCACAGAAGTGGCATCTCCACAGAGGTCCTGTCCCCTGGGCTGCTGTGGAGCTGCTGGCTTTGCCCACGCCTTGCTGTGTGGATATTGAGGCACAGCGTTGTTGCCCAGGCTGCCTAGGGATTTCCTCCATTCAGGAGAAGAGTGTGAGTCAGACTAATATGATATTTGAAAAAAAAAACAGATTGTGGGGAATGTTTGCCATTTGCTACTCTGTTTTTACTAAGGGCAAGCAATTTGGGGCAGGATAACTACTTTTCTACATAGTGGACAGAGCAGATGTATAAGTGCAAGGCTGCAGATATAAGGTAGCACAGGTGATATGAATGACAGGTGAAAACAAGACAGCTGCAATCCAGCAGGACCTAACAGCATCCAAAATAGCCTTCATGGTGCTTGTTTTGCTTTGGGGAGGGCACAAAGCTCTGCAAAGACAGGGCTGGCCTGGGCAGCCCAAGCTGAAGAAGAGCAGACACAAAGATTTACAAGCTATTGCCATTCAGAGTTCCACAGTCCCTTGGGGGGAAGGGAGAACAGAGACAGGGTGATCACCCATGCCAAATTCAGCTCTCTCAGTTTTCTGACCAAATTGTTATTATCTAATTAGTCTCTCATTTAAAATATTAGTATGGCCGAGGCTTCCGTGGGTGTGAGTCAGCAGAGCTGCTTCAGGATGATTACACCAGCTGGCAATTTTCCTCTCAATATTGGTGACTCTTGCAGTAGTCAGGAAAAATGCAATCCATGTTTCTATTTTTCATAGCTGCGGCATGACAGTTGGGAGAGGGAGGAAAAGAGCAATGTTTTCTCCAGCTTCCCTCAGCACAGTTACTTGAGTTCCTTTATTTTCCGTTATTTTCTGGCCACTACAATCCCCACAGCTACACTTACAAAAGACTTCTTTAACAGATATGACATGCAAAATTACACAGGGAATACAGGTTGGCATGAGTCTTCAGAGTCTTCTTGCTCCTCAGTAGTCTGGGAAAAGCCTTTCCCAGTGTCATCAGGAGTCCTGTGAAACAGTTTTTTTCAATATGCAACTGCAAACCTTTGGTAGTTTGGTAGTAGTTTGGTTGTAGCAGTGCCTGCACTACTATTTCTGGTCATGCTCAGAAGTGACCTTACACAGCAGCATCTGCTAAGTGGTTTACTGAGAAGGCAATATTTTTGGCCTTCTGTGTCCAGGAGGCTCTGCCAAAGCCCTGCCAAGGCAACAAATTTGCTTAGGAATTTGGCTCTCTCCCCCAGCACACATGTTACTTGCAAACAAGTGGAAATGTTTCCTTTTAACTGTTCTTGCTCAGCTCCTTGAGGTCAGTGCAGAGTCTGAGTCTGTCCTCTTCCTTCCCCACAGTTTTTGGGGCCTCAGCTCAGACTGCTGGCTCTTTGATTCTACAAACAATGCCATCTGCTGTCACGTTTTATAGTTCCTCTGCTGGTCTCTTTTCCCTTCAAAAGATGATCCAACATAGTGGGTTGCCTGACAGCCTCTGTCTCCTTCCACCACCTCACTGGTGAGTCTGTGTCCTGAGGCAATCCCGTTCTTGTGAGCTTGCCAGACAACTGGTAGCCACTAGGGCCACCAGCATAGCTGCTTTGTTTAACAGAAAGAGGTGGTATGGTCCTGCAAGTACTCATTCCAAGCAGTGACTGTCCCAGCTCGTGCTTCTGGAAGTGTGGGATTTGATCCTCACCAGGCACAAACGGTCTCACCTTGACCTCATCATCACCTCTCCATTGTAGAAATTCAGTTGTTCTTTCATTTGCCACCCCTGAGTGTTATTCCAAAATATATTTTTTAACCGTTTGTATTTTTCTTCTGCAGTTTCATCCTTTCCCATGTGGTTTCAAAAACTACTTTTCTCCACCACTTGGAACTCTGAACTCTAAGTGCAACCCATGCCTTTCCTTTGCTAGTACATCTCAGTGGAAGGTTTGAAAATAAATGGACATTTCACATTCCTAAATTAGATGCCACATCAGTGGTGCTGTTCCTTGGTTGGCATCAGTTTTCTTCCCCCTGTTCAGTTTCTGTATAATGTTTTCTTCTGTGTTTGACTGTGGAGTTGATGGTCATGTGTTGCAGTTCATCTGTTTCCTGCTCCTTGGCATGAAATCATTGCCTCTGCATCTTGGGCTGATGTCTCTGGAAAGTCTTTCAGTACCTCTGTATTGCTGAAATCCAAAAAATTTGCTTTTTCACAACTGACTCATATTCCAGATTCGCAAAAAGAACTTCTTGATTTGAGGCCAAGGTAAAACTGGCTCCATTTCTTTTCAGTCTTGAGACCTTACTTGAAAAAAGTACATTTCAGTTTTCACTGTGAGCTACAGTTGTATTGTAGTCATTACAGGTCTGAAGAATCTTAAAGCACTTCAAATACACAGGCCTAAATACACACACAGAGTGGTGAAGGAGGATAATATTTTCTGTTTCAAGAAGTTAAAACTGAGCTATTATTTGTCAGTGCAGAGCTTCAGCTATCCACACGGACAGCCTGGCAGTACAGAGAGGAAAATTTCATGCAGTTTTCTCTATAAGCATGTTAGTGCTTTACTGACCACATACCCAATATTTCCACACTGAGATCCTTTTTTCTTCCCTTCAGAGATCAGTCATGCTGCCAAGCTTCAATTTTATTATTAATACTTCAGCCTACATATTATGTACATTGCTGAAGAACAACCTATAAATGGTATACATTGCTTAAAAGAACCTACCTACATATGATGTGTGAACTATAGAGTGAATTGCCAAAATGAGGCACAGTTCACAAATCAGTAAAGTAAGAAATATTTCTCTCGCCTTTCAAAAATGGAAACCAAAATGTTCCAAAAGGTAGTGTATTAATCTTCAGTTAGTGGGCTAAAAAACCATTAGACAATGGAAACCCATAAAGATTTCCAAACTTCTTTGGCCAACAGGTTATTACAACTCTTCAGTGAGTTACTGCCACTCTGCCTGCTTGTCATTACACTTTTATTTGAATATTTCTTGCTCCAAAACATTGCAGAGTATTGTATTTCCATAGACTAAATACCATGGACTCACTGTTCCTTGGTGATCCATAAATGTCAATGTGGGAATCACTGCTATGTGCATAAACTTTGACCAAAAATCACATAACTACAGGGAACTAGAAGAATCCCCCTGTGTCCTTCCTAGAAATCTGTCTCAATAGAGATGCAGCTTAGATGCAATTAGTCACTTTTCATTCATTTTGCTCAAACACATGTTATTTAGTAGTTACTTTGTCTAGCCTTCAGGTTCTATTACAAGCCCTTCAGTCAAGAGCTTTGCTGGCACTGTACAGCACCGAGCACAATGTGATGTTGATTGATGAGCACGTCAGTAACAGGCAAGGCTGGCAAATTTCTGCTGTCTGTGTTACTGCCCCACGAGTCTATTATACTTATGTCAAACAAAGATTTGTGTTTGCTTGAACCCAGTGCTTTTTCATCCATGCTTAATGCTTCTCAGGGCTGGACTCCCTACTGGAAGCCGTGGGAGGTGCACGCCTGACATGACCAGGCCAGTGGTGTTTCACAGTCTCTTCTTCTAAGCTGTCTTGGGGAGGTTAAGGCAGGGATCCTCTACTCTATTTTCACTAATTTCATGTACTCTAAAATAAACAGCTTGTTGTAGTTTTGCCTATTGTACACAAGTGTTTAGTGGGAGGCCGGTCAATGTAACAGTACACCACCAACCAACCCCCCCCTCAAAACAAAGAAAAAAAAAAAAGAGAATAAATAAAACACTTTGCTTCATGATATTTAAGAACACAATTCCACCAAGCCACAATATAAGTATTTCAACTTGTACAATCTTATTTAGGGAGTACAAATGTTTTAAACATGATACACTCCTTCAAAACCAGGTGAATTATGGTATTCTGTATTTTTGTAGTCTGCAAGAGAGCTGGGAAAAAACCCACCTAGTGCAAGTATTTCAAAGAAAATATATCTTGTTAAAATATCATGATAAACAGTAAACTCAGTGTAAATCACCAGCAAGTTACATAATGAACGTAGGGATGATCAATCTTGATATTACTGATATTACAAAAGTAATGAATGTGCAGAAATGATATTTCAAAAAGTTTTCTTAAGTCTTTTTGATGCACCATAAAGGAGTAAAATAGTATTGGGCCATTTTTAAAATACATTTTTTTAATTGCTTTCAACCCAAAACTTTCATAGTTTGGAAATTGTCCATTAACTCAAATTCATTTGAATCCAAAGGCATGGTATTCCCTGGTCCTGGTTCTGTCTCACTGTGACATACCTTCAACTGGTTTGTTCTCCCTCTGTGCTGCATAGTGAACTGAAATACAGGCAGAATTCCCAGGCTTGCAAAGACAGGAAAATAAAAAGCAAATATTTTCTAAATCCAGATTTATTTGAATTCATTCACAGAAGTGGAAATCCTGGTAGCTGCTAATAGTTGGAAGGGAAATAGTCAGCTGACTTGAAGTATAGGCAGTATACAATTCTGCTACTTTTTCTATAAAGAAAAACATTATCTTAAGTATGTTTTCTGCCAACTGGTGGTCACACACAACAGAAGTGGTCACTTAGCTGAGTCTTCTGTTCTGCCTGAGCTACTCCTCTGTGTCTCTGACCTACTTACTCCTTCATCCAGGGCTTGAAACAAAAATTAGCTGCAAAGATTTTCTGTCTGAAATCCAGCAAAACATTTCGTCATTTCCTACAGGCTGCTCCTTGCATTCCTGTGGGAAAACTGGAAAAATCCTCTTGCACCCAGAGCTGTGTTGACGTTAACCAAAGGTTAATTTGTGCCACAGTTGGAATCTGTTGGATATCTCAGTGCCCACTCCCTCCTACAGCTCCCCTTCCCTGCAGCATCAGTGCAGCTCTGCTAATCAGTAAAAACATACCTTCCTCCTTTGGCTGCACAGAGACTCCTGGTGCCAGAATTTACTTCCATGTACCCCAGAATTCCAGTAACTCCACTGGCATGGTGAAATTGCACTGCAGAAAATGAGAGCAGGGCCTGGCCCCTGGATGAGGTCTCATATTGGGGCAGACACAGCTGTGGGGTTTGGAGCATCAGGTTACTCGGGGGCTGAGCTGAAAACTGAGACAGACAAAGACAAGACTGCAATCTCTACATTTCAGTCTCTCATAATAAACATGGACACCTGCAAAACAACACACAGTCTACACATACTGCTAATAACCTCTCAGCAAGTTATATTACTAAGATTTTAGATATGTCTTCAGAGGAAAGATGGAATAATAATCATCCTTTGCAGGAAATAGAATATATAACAGGATGGATACATTACTCCCCAAAAGGGGAGTCATTCATCTTTTTCCACTCCTTTTTTCCCTTCTTTTTTTTTTT
>VZUA01005590.1:43429-55718 GCA_013401035.1 Horornis vulcanius
CCCTCCCCTTCCCTCTCTTTGTCCAAAGAGGAAATCAGAGAATTGTTTATTGGTTTGCTCAATTAATTGCATGTTTACAGGGAGGCTTAGAGGAAACTCTGGAGATAAAGAGCAGATGGAAGATATGGATTGATGGGAAACCTGACTAGGAAAAAGATAGAGGAGGGTGCAGTGGAATGTGCAGAGTCCAGAGACTGACTGGCACAGGAGATGAAATGCAGCAAAATAAGAAGCAGGCAGAATTGATTAAGCAAGGAACATGGATAAGATGTGAAACCAGAATTTGATGTGAAAAGCCAAAGAAATGTACTCACAGCAGATGAAGAAGTTTGGCCAGAGATGGAGCATGTGGTCCCAGGTGATAAAGATGAAAAGACTGGAGAGTTATAATGCAAGAGGTCTGGAAACTGTGGATTGTCAAGGAATGAAGTAATAAGGCTTTGAGGCTGGGGGAAAAAATTATAATGAATGGGGAAAGGGAGCAATAGGGCCCAGGGGATATGTGTCAAGAGAGGGGAGCAAGGCCAGCAGGGCCATAATAACAGCAACAGGCAGCAGGATGAAGGCAAAACATGAAGAGAGAAGAGGGACAGGCCACAGAATAAAAGGGAGAAGAGCTGAAAGACACGGGTGTGGCCCCCAAATCTGCTGTCAGTGTGGCTTGAAATGAAGGTTGCAGTCAGAAGACGACAGTGACTACCTGTCACCTGAAGCAAGCCACAGACCCATGAGGGCACACAGGCTGCTTGAGGGATGAGGGTTAAGCAAATGTAGACATGAGATTCACAAAAGAGAAGAGACTTAATAACAGATCCTCTAAGCATGTGTGGCAGAAGACCTGAACACATCTCACCACTCAAGCTTTGATTTTTTTGGGGAGGACAGTTAGTCCTTTAGGGGCAGACAGATGGAAGGGAAGAGAGAAGTGGCGCCTTTTTTTTGGCTGTACCCTCAGCCCAGTAGATGGAAACTTACAGGAATAAAGGAGACAGACAGAGGGGATTCCACCTAATATCCTGTATCTGTGATTTATATTAAAATGTCTGCAAAACGTGTTGATGAAAGATACCAGCAGAGACAAAACATGCTGCTGAGTAAAAAGGTGAAAACATTTTCCAACTAACACCCAGAAGAGCACACTTGACAGTATTTGAGATGATTGACACACTTACTGCAGGCCACACTTTGATTTTAGGTTATCTGCTGTTGGACAAAGACCTATGATAAAAATTAAAAGTTCAGAAAGACATTCTACAATAGTCCATCAAAACCAATGCCACCTAAGAATATCAGTGCTGATGATAATGAGAATATACATTCACCATCAAGTTGTTACCATAATTTTTGTATGCCTTGAATATGCACACCAAACTGGCATGTAGAATTAGAAATAGAAAGAAATTATTGGGATGCTGATCAGCTCCTTATATTTTTATGCCTATTGCATTATGAAATTACTTCCTTTATAAATAGTACAAAGTGAGGGTTTTGTAATAGTACTGTGAGGTTTTATCCTACAGAGGAGAGCAGATATTTAAGTGCCATGTACTCTTATAATACTGTTCAAAAATGGACCAGTGCCTTTTCTTTCCTGGAGAGGAAAAGCATTCCTGAAGAGGATGGTCCTATCCTTTTCTTATTTTAAGGACATGTAAATGTTTAGTCATTTTAGTTTTAATATTTTTCTGTAAGAAAGGAAAATGTGGGTACCTTACAAAACTTAAGACAATCAGACATAAGTAAATTTATGACCAGGATCCCTTTACAGTTCATAAACCTCTGGCTTACTCCACCTTTTATGTAAAGGGTCAAGGATAGTATAATTAATATCCCATGCCATAAATTTCACTAGACCACAAGAGGGAGCAGCTTTCAGAGGTGCAGGCAGACAGGCAAAGAGGAAAAAACTCCAATCAACAAAAATAACCACAGTGGAGACACTCTGACTCACAAAAAAAAAAAAAAAAAAAAACCAAAAAAACAACAACAACAAACAAACAAAACAAAACAAAAAAAACCCAAAAAAACCCCATAGTGGCACTCTCACAACCAGCTGGGTGGTATTTAAAATTCTAGTAGCACATAACCAGCACACTCATCCTCCAGGCTGAAGTGGACAACAGGTAGATATTTGCTCTTCACAAATGACCCAGTTTAACAGAAAATCCTGTGTTCATTTTCATACCTTTTCCTGGACACATCTGAACTTTATCCCAGTGGAAGACAGAAGCAGCCTTAACAGCTCAAGCTGGGTAAGTGTAGGATCATATCTCTGAAAAAGAAGTACTCCTTTGAAAAACAATGACAAGTCAAAACAAGTGCTATAAGAAATATTTAACATGTAAAATTTCAGGCCGTATTTACAATCCATCTGCTTTATTTCAGAGCCTTCTATAGAACCTCTACTTCAGGGTTGGTTTTCCTCTTTTTTATTTTTTTTATTAAGGAAAAGCACCAGAAACAAATACAACATGCCTCACTGGCTTTCTCTAATCTTGGTGAATAAATCTGTTCACTTAAGCAAATTGCTGTGAATTCAAGCCTATTGCAATGGATCTCATCTCTTGCAAGAGCCATTAACACAGAAAGCTGGATTTTCTGCATCAGGTGAATCTGCGTGCCCAGGCAGGCCACTGCCCCTTTCACTCTGCTGCACAATCACATGATGAAGCAACATTTCTGGGTCAGAGAGGTAAGGGCATTATGGTGTGCAGTACCTTGAGAGCCACAGACTTAAAAAGTGGAAGCACATATTGATTTCCCCTCATATCTTTACTGGCTTAGACAGTTCTAATGGGATGGAGCTGCTGCACTGATTAGTCCTAATTTAGTTAATAATGTGGTCTCAGGTAGAATTTCTCATCTTTCTGAACTTCAGCTTTCTATATAAAATGTGACAATATTACCAGAAATTATTTTTTCCCCTTGATTACCCATAAAGCACAGGAAAGATTCTGTAGGACATTGGTTTCTTGATAAATATAATATCATTGCATTTGTAAACAGTGTGACCACGTGTCACTGGTGTCTCTGCTCCCTGCATGGCTGTGATGCCTGATTTCACACTGGATCACACCCATCCACTGTCAGTCTGCAGTGTTTGCCTGTGATCCCTGACTCCAATGAAGAAAGGCAGCAAGTGCAGAAGTGCCAAATGTACACTGGCATCCTGTCTTTATTTTAGTTCTTTCTGCAACATCTGAAAGAAATGCAAAACCTGGGCAGTACAGATGCAGCCAAAGAACACTGATTCAGGCAAAGGATTCAAGCTCACATGAGATATTAAATATAATGGTAGCACCTAAAGACTGAGTTATCATTTTCTAGAACCCCTGTGGTCAATATATAGATTAAGAAGAACAAGGATAGAGATGACAAAAGTGTAATAACTGAGGCTTGTGGTCCCTTTGTGGACCCCCTCTCACTTCCTACAGACACCACAGGAAAGGTTTGTTGTATAAGAGAAACACTTTCCTGGTGGGAAATGCTGGGGACAACAATGTCTAAGACATGCAATTGCATGACTCTCAGCCACATGGCTGCAGGGATTCTCAGCTGCTGCCCTTTCCTGGAAGAAGACAGTGAGGCTTCATTGCTGCAGTATTTCATGGAGGAAGGTCTTTCCCTGTGCCCTGTTGCATGCACAACCACACTTGACTCAATGGTCCAAAGCAAAAAGCTTACCTGAAGACAGAGACTAACTTTCAAATTCTCTGTTGGCTTGATTCAGAGTTGGATTCAGGTCTCCCGTTCCCCAGGCTATCCCCAAATGAGCTTTTCTTCTCTTTAAGCTTCATAAATCCCTAAATATAAATAATTAAGTGTTCAGTGAGCCACACAGGGGAATTGAAAATGTGAGGGAGCGATTCTCCAGCCTGCTAGCTAGCATGTTCATCTGGGAAGTGGGCAAGTCAGGTTCAAACCACTGCTGCAGTGACTAGTTAATTATTCATACAGAACAGCTTCAATGGGAGTGAGGCAGCGCTCAATTATCCAACATGATTGGCAGTGGATCTACTCTTCTGGGATGTGGGAGAGCTTAGCTCAATCCCCACTCGAAATCAAGGTGAGGGAATGGTTTTGGGAACAGCCTGCTACTTTGGAATTGTCCCTGGGAGCACTCAGAGGATTAGGGCATGATGTTAATAACACCAAGGTTGTGGGTTCAATCCCTGCATGACCATTCACTTGAGAGTGGGACTGATCTTTGTAAGTGCCTTCTAACTTTGAATATTTTGTGATCTAGAAATAAATTTAGTGCTAACAACTTGGCTGTTTGGTGAAGTGCATGCATCAGGTAACTCTGGTGAACTCCAATTCTCTTCCCCTTAGTGCATGCACTGCTGTAACATGAAAACATATCTGTTGAGGGTATAAAATATGTATGTATTTGTTGTATAAAAGTATTTTGTACATCAAGTAAACAATCTGTATTTCCTTTACAGTAGTGGTGAAAAAGAAGATTGAGGACATTTTCTGAACGGAATTAATCCCACTAACCTAAAATCAGTGAAATAGCATCTTCTCCAGAAGCTTTTGGAGATGCTTTTTGTCCCATTTGGATGCAGATGTCTGTCTGGGAAGCATTCAAAGTCAGCTGAGAGAAGGCCCACTCACGTTCCCATGACAAACCCTGCAGCCAGCCATGCATCAGGGGGAGTGCCCTGATGCACAGCACTAAAGCAGCAGCAGAACCTCCCCTGGGGCCCTGAAAGCCCCAGGCCTTGCTAAGTGGCACATGCTCTCCTTGCAGAGCTCTCTCCATTAGTCATCTAAAATTGCCCCTTCCTCTTTGCTGCTTTATTTGCTTTGGCTGAAATACACATCACAATACATGCCACTTTTCCTGGGGCTTAGGCGCAGAACTATAAAATGTTGTTAGCCTGCAAGGAGGGAGTATAACTTAGCAGCACATGATTTGGGTTTGGTTTTAATCAGTTTACAAATTCTAAACATTGAGATACCCTAATTCATACTGGAATGTCAGTTTGGAAGGGCATAGTTCTCTTTGGTGCTGTACTAAAAATGCCAGTAGGATCAATGAATGATAGTGTGCACATCCCACGGACACAGGCAGGGGTCTGATCTACCCAGCGTGCTTGTCAGAGCCCTCTCTGAGACTGACTCAATGCCCTCCAGATGGGGAAGCCACAAGCGAGTAGAATGATTTTTTTTTTTTTTTTCATATTAAACAAGTAATAAAGTTACATGACTCTAGCCCGCATCATGCCTTTAAATGAGAAATTAGGATGTCACTGTCACCTCCCAGCAGATGGGGCAAGGGGTTCCTCTTCACAGTAAAATTTCCTAGGGAAGCACGCTAGGGAGAACATTTTGGCAGGAAAGCCTCTGTAGAATAATATCATCCAAATGTGGGGGTATTTCTGGGTGAGAAAGGCTGTGAGCCTCATCAGCGAGATTATGGGTGTAGTACCTAGTTCAGAAAACACAATGAGTTTTGGTTTGCCCTGGCTGACCTCCAAGAGAGAGTGCACATGGATCTGGAAGTACTAACAGGAAGGAGTTAGAAAGGTTACTTTGACATGTAAAAACACTCTTAGGAAGTGCTCAAAATCAAGAAAAAAATTCAGAAAAGAACCCGCTCCACTAACTGCAAAGTTTTGCTGTGCTTTGATTAATTACATGCCAACTTATACATCCAAAACTTGTCCATGTCCAGATGCCAGTGTGCATAGAATCTCATGGTTCTGGCTGTAGGAGGGCTACGCAGTGGCTATGCAGACTGTATTCCTCTGCAGCAGAGGTTATGACACTTCTCTGCACCAAAGCCTAAGAGATGGGCCTTTCCCTTCACAGGCAGTATGTGAACATCTCATTCTGTGTTCTGATTAAAAGATTTGAAGACTAGCAAAAGACAGCCAGCAGTAGCTTTGGTGGTTGTGTTTTAAGGAGAAGGACCCTGGCCCAGTTTGGCAGCCAAAGATTAAATTCCAAGCAATGAAAGTGCTCTGCTCCTGCAAGGAACAGCAGCTCAGACACAGCTTTGCTCCACACTGGATGTGGTGACCTCTCTGTAAGGACCTCCTCAGCATGTGTGTGTCATCGTGGCTCAGCTCCCTGCCATGCCTCACTCTTCACAGACACTGGACCTAGACTTTCATTGGGGGTCTCTGATTCACACTGCTGAGGAAACTCATGCCTTAGGATTGTAGCTTTTATATTTTCCATGTATTTGTAATCCTGTAATTCTTTAGTGTATAACTCTAAACTCCATACAGAGTGTTAGCTGCTGCTTTCCCATTTNCATTTTGGGTGAAGCCTCTGGGGCGGGGGCATCTTTGTCTGCCCAAAATGTACCTGAAGGCCCTTCAATAAATATAACTGCTTTCTATTCCCTTAATTGTGTCTGGTGTCTGTTTTCAGGTAGCCCACAGAGATATCAAAACAAGCTTCAGGGACCATTAAAAAAATGCCTTGCCTTGCCTTGCTTTGCCTTTAGTGATTTCTCTTCATCCATGCCATGCAAATAATCATGGAACACATCCATGTCTCTGATGCCCATTAGGATCCCACAGAGCAATGCACACTCCCTCAGCTACTAACATACAAACAGATGCTATGGAAACTTTATTCCTTTTTTTGAACATATGTCTTCCTTTTAAAATGGTCCACACAGTAGAAAGGCACAATACGCACTGTTTGGTTTTGGGGTTTTTTTGTTTGGTTTGGTTTGGGTCTGGATAACATAAGCTGCTCAGCAGATGTGTTCAGGAAAAAAATTGCAAACTTTACTTAACCTAAAATTTATGAACATGGGTGCACAATTTTAGTGACAATAAATAGTTAACATGAAAATGAACTACACAAATGCAGGAATATGTGTACTTGATTTACAAAACTAGAACACATCTCTTTTTCTATTTCAAGCTGAACACATTCAATTATCAGTGTAATTATAGGGCAATGCTCTCTCTTCCACATCATGCAATTTTATTTTTGATTTGACCGATACACACGTATGGTTTGTCTGATAGCTACCATATTGCTCATCCATTCTGTTAGTTATATAATTTCATTTGAATTTCCCTGTCTCTGCATGGTTCTTGAGGTTTTTTTTTTAAGTTCCTTCTTGAAGGGAATTGCTACTTATTAGTTTGAACTNCCCTTTTTCAGCTATTGTTCTTCAAGCAGGTAGGAATTGCCTCCAGAAGTATCTTTATATAAATGAAGTATCTCTTCTTACATTGAGTGCAAGAAAATGGAAATGCGCCTGGCATGATATTACTGTAGTGTTACATTGTTCACAGTGTTTTATTCACTCCATTCCTTGCCTTCAAAAAGTGGGGAAGGGGTCTTTGTTTTTCCCAGCTGTGCTGTGAAGATGTCCTCTCTGAGACCCACCTCTTGCTAGATATATCCCAAAACATCTTCCCTCAAATACCATTAAATAATGTTTGTCCAGAGCTTCTTACCAGCTTCTCTTGCAAATTCTTCCTGAGCTACTTCCCTTGATCACGACTGAAATTGTATATAATATTGAATTTTCATTATGCAGGGACTCTCCTAGAAAGTGTTAGTGACTGCAAACCCACAAAAGAGATTGTCACTCTCACCATCCACTTAGATGGGAATGGTTCTAGCATAAATTACATGTGTGTTTTTGCACAGTGATTTCTTTCTGGACACAAGATCTTGAAAGAAGAGGCCATCAAATGTTCTCCCATAACTTCTGTATTGCTGATCCTTTTGTGCACAGAAGCTGCTCTGGTTTGTTTCAGTCTGTGTTTATGTCTTTACTTGATCTCGTGTGAATCATCTGTTGTTTCAGCTAGTTCTGTCCTAAGCTTATTTGTCTATTTGCTGATCAATAACACTGATGCAACCGAGTCCAGTGCCAATGCCATGACAGTATCAGCTTGAGTGCTGTGTGGTTACTGATTCTTAGCCCTTCACAGCATATGAGAAGTTCATCTGTGCACCTTTCAAAATTTAAAAGAAACACAATTCCTTGGCCTCATTTCAGTTGTATTGCTATTACTTTTCCAAACTATTCAAGATTTCATTAATTAAGCTATAAAAAGGATGTCAAAAAGCATCCTTTGCCATATGTTCTATGTCCAGTGTGGCACCCTGATAATTGTCCATCGTTTATTGATTTTGCACTGTTTTCCATGCTTCCCTGGAAAAAGTTAATTTTTCACGAATAAACCATATATACATATTGGATCAGAGAATGAAGTATTGCTCACAGCCATGCCTGAAGTCATTCAGTCAGCCACAGCAAAGAAGTTGAACTGTGAAATTTATTTCACTTCTGGCGCCACACTAAGAGACACGCTCAAAATACATTTGCATGAAATAACATCAGCTTTAACAAATCTACTAAATTATGAGCAATTCTGCATATGCTAGTAGACATTGCCATTTATGATAATAAATAATTATGCACACACATTTTTTAACCTATAATCTTACGAGATCTTTAGAAATCACAACTGACTTAGGAAATTACATTGACCAAACTTTCATCAGAGAGCTCCAATCATATTAACAGGTTTTCAATCTAAAATGAAATGTTCTACACTCCTATGCAATATCACCCAGAAATTAATTCCCAGGCTGTCTCAGTCTGTAAGAGACTAGAAACTCTGAAGACGACTCCATTTTGTCATAGAACATGGAAAAATAGCAACTTTCTATCTACTAAACAGTGTTTTCCTGGATGAAAAGAAGTGCACTTGCAAAGGAAATGGTAATGAAATAAAACCCAAACAAAAAAAAATTAATTTTTTTATTAACCTTTGCAGTTAAATAAAACCCGATCAGTGCTCTCATTCCCTCACACTCAACACAAAGCCTTTTTTGTAAGGCTTTTTATTATAACTTTTTTCCAAACCTTGAAAAATAAAATTCCAGGCTTTGACGAAAGAATTCATCAGGCAAGTGGGCAGTTGAAAGGAGTAGAGGTTTTACCTTATCTAGAAGACTGTAGGCTTTAAAAATTCATGAGAAATGCTTGAGCATTCAAATTTACATTTTGTTTTTTAAATTCATAGGTAAAGGTCTATCAAATATTGACTTTGGCCAATTCTAGCTTACTCAACACTAACGCAGCTAGAAGAACCCAGATATTGAGCCCCGCCTGTAAAAGCCAAGGCATATTTAAGACCCAGTCCACTCCATTACCACACAAACTACTGCTCCCTTAAGGCCAGAGCCTGGCGCCCTCAAAAGACAACGAAGATAAATGTGCCAGCTGACTACAGCCCAGAGATGAACTGTACAGTCTTTGCCAAAAGTATTTAGACAGATCAATGTACTACCACACCACCCTGAGGCTGTGCTACCTTGTCTTTAGTATTGCTACACTCCTGGGCAGGGCAGCTTCAAGCGTGACATGGACATCCAACACCACAGGCACTGTGACTGTGAGATGCGATAAGCGCATGAACAACAATGACTTCCATAGGGAATATGGCACCCACCCGCAGAGAGGTCCAACACTGCCATGAGAGTGGAGGTGGTCTACAGCACCCCTAGAANCCTTTTTCCACAGTCATTCTTGATCCTGAGGTATATTTTGATAAAGGGAGTGGAAGCTCTGACCATGGTGTCCAAGACCTTCATCTAAGAAAGATAATGAAAAAAATAAGAATATTATTCACCTATTGCTAGCGTACCAATCTGTTACTGCAGTATTACTCACCTAATAATATCTTATTACTAGAAATGCTGAAGCTTGGTGCCAAAGTTGCTCAGGAGGCAATGGAAAACAGAAATCACTTTGGTTAATATTTTATGTCATCTCTGTACAACATGGGCAGGCCTGAATTTGTTTTTCACTGAACATTTTTTCCTCAGAAATTCCTTCAGGTGTTATGATGTCACACTGAAAGTTTTTGCAGACAATTTAGCAAGTCTTCTAGGTACAAGGAAATGGAAAGTTTTATATATCCTATACAGTCAGTTGTTACAACTAATGTTTGTGATTAACTGGAAGTAATCCTCTGAAGATATTAAAAATCACAGCTCCACTGCCAACACTGATTGAATATATGGACAACTAGAATTGGAAGTTTGGTTCAGCATCAGTCCAGAAAAATACCTAGAGTGCCAAGGACATGAGAATTGATCTGGAGCAGTCATGACAAGGCAAAACAAAGTGTCTTTTTTATAGATGTCTCTAAAACAAGAAGTCACAAAGAAAAACACAGAATCAAGAAGTGGGCCTTGTGTGGGCAAAACTCTCTTTTGTTTCAGCAACTGCTTCTTAATATAAACCATTTCCACACATGGACCTCTCTCTCTGCATCTGTGTTTTAGTACCTTGCCATTTGCACTCATGTTCCTTAAGGCAAAGCTCTGTTTTTGGTTACACGAGCAGAAATGTAGTAGCTTTCCTCTGTATTAATATTAGCAAAGTGAAGAGCAAAAAATCTGACCTAAAACTCTGAAACAGTTTTTATATGTATTTTGACTAATGTGTCAGCAAAGTATAATAAATACCCCCGGCCAACAGTTTCAAAATTCCCATGGAAAGAACAAGATTTCAAAGCCTGTGCTGAAAGGGATTGTTTCCAGCACTGTAACCAATTTCACAGCTGATAACACACACATCTACCAGCAGATAAGCAAAGAAAATATGTTTGTACGATTAACTACGTCTCTGATGTATTGCACAGAACATGAGTTGCAATTTTCCTCTCTTAACTTTGGAGCTACTTAGATGTTTAATGATGTTGTTCCCACATTTTTCAACAAATATTTACTGTCTTACTGTGAGCATACTTATATGCAACTGAGAATTTCATATTTCAGAACATCAGAAGTGATGTCTGAAAACCCAGGGGTAGACTACACAGGCCTTTCATATTAAATGTCTTTCTCCTAGCCTGGAGTCTTCCCTAAGTGAAGTGGTGCCATCGTAAGGAGGGTTTTGGTCAGCCAGCTCAAAATAAAAACTTTCCAACACCATAAAGGTCTGAGTGGTTAATACTGACACAAGGCAGCAGTACTCAGGCACAGCATCTCTGCTATGTGGAAAGGCCAGAAGAATTGGGATTGTTCAGGCCTTGGAGTGACCTAGCTTCAATCCACTGCTTGAAGGGACTCTACAAAAAACACAGATACTTTTTAGAAGGGCATGTAGTGACAGGACAAGAGGCTCAAACTCAAAGGAAGTAGGTTTAGTTTAGATATTAAAAAATTCTTTACCATGAGGGTGGTGAAGTGCTGAGCAGGTTGCTCAGACAAGCTGTGGATGTCCCATCTGAGGAAGTGTTCAAGGTCATGTTGGATGGGGCTCTGAACAAACTTCTCTAACGAAAGGTGTCTCTGCACATGGCAGGGGGATTGGACTAGATGATCTTTGGGGTCATCAAACTCCTGCCAAACCATTCTGTGACTCTGTGACATTCCCAAGGATCATTTAAAGTTTTCTCTTGAATTTCAGGAACATCACATGTAACACTTAAGTTTAATTTAAACTTTTAAGTTAACTTCAAGTAGAAAATTTTGTATAAATGTATATAAGGTTTTCATAATAAAGAAAATTGTCTTCAATCTCTATGTATTCTGTTCTATTAGTTTGCATATATGTCCATCAGATAATATAAAACAAAATTATCAGTAAAAATAAGGAAGTGACAATAAAAAGAAAGTAAACAGCTTTATGAATCTAATCTAAGAATATCTTGCAGAAAAGGGAGGACATACTGCTCTGATTTAAGGCCCTTTCTAATAACAATGACTTTGGAAATTTTCTGATTTCATAAGATCTCCAGATGAGCATTTTCAATGGAGCTAAAATTGCTCATACTGAAAAGGAGCCCAAAGAACAAAAGATCAGAAATTTTGTGCTACATGCCATGGCTTATATTCCTTTGGCTAAGGATAGTGGTAAATGATATTAAAAGAGCTGACAAATATATTTCTCACAAATAATGTAATTCTCTGAATATCTGGACTCTGTAGGACAGCTTCCAGTGAGAAAACCTAATAATGTTAATACTAATTTCTACTACATTAAACTATGTGTGAGATTTGTTGTCTTTTCAACATTGCATTTTGGAAAATATTCAAATAATGTTTTGGTAACCAAGGCAAAATTATTTCTAATGTGGAGTCAGGTATGCCAGTCAACCAGTTTCTTCCTGATAAAGCCTATTTTGGTAACAGAGGTTAATATGTAAAATAAGAGTTAAAGTGCCTGTGAGTGGTTTAAGTTGCATTCAAAAGACCACTGTCAGTGATACAGCTTCCCCACCACTCTTCTGTCCTCACTTGTGGCCACTCCAGGTCTTCAACAATGTTTTCCCAACACACTGCT
>VZUA01005592.1:6202-16671 GCA_013401035.1 Horornis vulcanius
TTTTTTTTAATTCTTGTACTGCACTTGGGTTTATCTTGAAACAGACAACTACTAGTCAACACTGTGTATTATTTATGTAGTACCTGGACTGTTGAGAGAGTAACCCCTTTCCCAACTAAATAGATCATTTCCACAAGCAAGAAACTAATTGTGATAAAAGCCCAGATAATTAAAGAAGCAGAAATTAGTTTACCCACATTAACTGACCCAAGACACATGATTAGGAAAGGAGAATGAAACACTCAATGTGCCATTCTAGGCACACCAAGTCCTGTATATACTTGGGAGATAAATTCAAACAGATAACTCTGCCTATTTTATAGGCAAACTGGGATTTTTGCAGTACTAGTAAGCTTTAAAGACTCATACAAATCTAAAATGTAATTACTATAATTGTTCTCTTGTAGGAAGATGAGTCTCCTAAACACTTCATAAATAAAAGCCTTTTTGCTTGAAGTTCCTTTCATGGCTAAAGCTGCCAAAGGAGCGAGTCTGTCCCCCTTTTCAGGCTGGTCAGATTTCAAGGATCCTGAGCATAATCATTTGGGCTGGAAGGGACTTTTAAAGGTCATACACTCCAACCCCCTGCAATAAGCAGGGGCACCTTCAACTAGATCAGGCTGCTCAGAGCCCTGTCCAACCTGGCCTTGAATATTCCATGGATGAGTCACGACTACTTCCCTGGGCAACTTGTTCCCGTGCCTCATCAAATGAAAAAGTGGCTGAACTTTATGGGTAACTGAAGAGGTAACAGAGTTCTGGGGACCCTTTAGAGAGAGAGGTGTTGTATCAGTAACAGCATGTAAGGCCAAGACTGCGTATGTTATATGATGAAAAACATTACAAGTGTGATGGATTTAACAAGTGGGGCAGAAGTAACTAAAGGCAGGGTGTTCATATAGGAAGGGATTAGGGCAGAGGACAGGAGAACAAGGATGATAAAAGACAGTGATAAAACATGCTTAAATGATGTAGCCAAAGCTGTTCAGGTAACTGTTGAGTAGCCCCGAACGACTACTGCATTCTGGAGGACAATAAATCAAACTTATTCTGAGCACACCAGACACATCTGAGTAGATTCTGTAAACTGAAGATGGGGGTAAGGAGGCCATTGCCTGGCTAGCAAGGTAACATTCAGGACGGACTAATCATGCATCCCAACAGAACGTGTCAGTGCACAGAGCTGCCTTCCACTGCACTTCAATACAAAATCAAAACTGCTTGTGGACCTGGCACACAACATATAACACTGCAAGGACACTTGCTAGGTTATGGCACTACATCTACATCTTTTGGGGCTTATCTAAAAAAACCTTCAGCTTTAAAACCAAACAAAACTTAAAAGAAAACAAAATAAACAAAAAGAAAACCAACAAAACCCAAACTTGAACTCTCACCATACATTTCTCAACTGAATTAAAATGAAGCGTCAGTTTTCTGGATTGAGCACATTTGCAGTATAAGTAGGTAAAAATATGAATTTCAGTGCATTGTTGCAGAAAAATAGCAAAAAACAGATGAAATTAGCCGAAAATTATGTACTGGTGAACTGTATGCTGTGTCTCTCCTATTGCTTTTTCACATGTTTATGAAGAATCACTCTTTTTGTATAGCTATCCTACAGATAACTCAGGTAGTCTCAGCACAATTTTGATCTACTTGAGCAGCTTGGTTTAACTTCCGAGATTTGCTCTGCTTTACAAGGGAGATTGCATGAGGAGAACATGATGTCAGAGGTTCTTCCAGCCTCAATGCTTCCCTGAGTCTACACTCACTCTTTTTCTTCCTTAAGAGTAAGTGAAATCCTAGAGATCAAACTCAGCAAAACAGGCCATGGGATCAGCGCCTATAAATCACTACTGCTATGGTCAGACCAACACAGAAGCCATGAGTCCAGACACACCCTAAATTGCTGCCAGAGCCTCAAAAGGGACACAATTAAAACTGCAGTAAATAAAGCTGAATACAATTTGACAAGGTTAATTTACAATACTCAGTATCTGAGAATAATTCTTTCATATTTTTGTTCACCCTGAAAAGATTTTGGCCAATAATAAAGACAATAAAGAACATATCAGAATAGACCTATTTCAACGTGCATTCTAAAACACGTTCTAATTTATTTAGGAAAATAATCTTGTTGGAAATCAACTAGGTATTTAACATTTATATACTTTATTCCAAAAATTAAAAGGGTATACTAAATTTAACACACTCTTAAATGAACATAAGCATCTAGTGAGAAAACTTCCACTATTTCATATAAATTAGTTAAAACAAACCCACCAAAATAGAAAGCAGCACAGTTTGTTGCCAATTAGCAACATGATACACTGAGATTGTGAGCATACACTATGCATATACAGTCCAGCAAATCTCTGCCTCCAAGAGAGTTCTAGAGCTTCTTTTTTGAAATACAGGAGATAATAATTTTTGAGTGGAAGACTGAAAGTTGTTTTCCATACTAACTCAGTTACAATGTGCATTCTTACATTTAAAATAAAGTTAACTCTGTACACAGAAACAGAAAATGCTGCACTGAGGGCCTAATTAAATGATTTTTTTTTAGTTTTGGCCTGCCTGGCTGTTTTCATTCTGAGATACATTTACATGAAGAATTACAGACCTTCTAGTGGCTGGAAAGGCCTTAACTTTCATTAAGAAAACTAAACGCAAAACAACTTTGGATGCTTTATTCATGGAGAATCAACATTTCCTCAATTCCCTGTAAAGTTCTCTATTCTAATTGAATAATTTTAATGCTGAGTTTTCCATTGCAACAGACACAATTATTCAAATAGAACATGAGTGACACCTTCTCTACATAGGATGGTTTCCTGTTGTAGACAATTGTCTTACATCCAAATTAGAGAAGCACAATTTATTGGTAAGACCATACAAGTAAATAGATAAAACTATCAGAAATCTCAGTTTGTACAATTCTTTTACATTTTATTTTTACAAAAACGTGAAAGTTTCAAAAATGTTAACTACTTGAATGTAAATTTGATATACATTTCTACTTACATCTTCAGCTTTTGAGCCTTGATCCTGCAAAGATTTTTGCAGTTCTTCAACCTGGGACTGTACTTCCAGAAGTCTCTGATTTACCAGTCTAGGAAAGAGATAATACTTGTTTTTCAGGAAAAAAAATCGAACTGCAAGAGGTTCAGATTTTTAGTGCCCCGTGCTTTCAGATAAACTACACAAAAATTTGCAATACTGTAAATTCTCTCAAAAAAGTTCCAGAGATTATAACATCCAGATATTAATCCAGAACATTCTCATACTCCCCAAGGACAACATAAATACATGCAGAAATTAATTCTATGTAAGACCTTTTAACAGTCAATTTTACTGTTTGAGAGCCACTATTTCACACCATTACAGAACCCTATGAACCTCTAGGTGGAAAGGGGGGTCCGCAGGTTGCCTAGATCCAACCTCCTCCTTAAATCAGGTGCACTTACAGCAGATTGCTGGGAACCATACCCAGTACCAGGTTTGAACACTTGTAAGGACACAGGCCTAACAGGGCTTGCCTTTGAGAGCTTGGACCCACACTCCATATTTTGTCTGTTGCTTTTTATCCTTCCACTAATAATCTCTTGAGAACAGCCCAAATCTGTCTTCTTTCTACCTTCCCATCAGACAGATGCACTTCACAGTACACTCTCCTCTATGTCACCTTTCCCTTGGCCTGGACAAACCCAGTTCTAAATTTAATCCCACTTATGGGATTAAACTTCCAGTGCCTCTCATCTTAGCTGTATTCTGCATTCTACACATCCACATCTCTGTGGATCCTGGGGAACTGGGGAATCCAAAAATTACATGCTCTCTTCAGATTTGATATAATAAGTACTGATGAGAGCTGAACAATTAATTTTCCCACACTGACTGCCTGCACCTCAGTGAGGACAGTTCAGATCACAGTCAACTGCAAGGTCCCCAGATAACAGATTCTCCTTTGCCCCTCAGTAGGACCCCAGGGCTTTTGCAGGAGAGCTGCTCCACAGCCAGGGACAGCGGACGAATCATTTAATTTCTGTGAACTGTTGAACTCCTCTGAATAACTGCTTTCCCTTTCAGGACATCCCAAAGGGTACCATTCTCAAACTTGATAAGAGTAGCCCCCCTCATGAGTGAAGTTGCTAATAAAAGTGATGAACAGCACTGGTACTGACGACAGAGGAACTGGTTGCCAGATGGATTTTCTTTCACGGACAACACCACTTTAGAGTCAACTGTCTGATCACTGTCCAATCAATTTTTTTTGCTCACTTTACTGTCTACTTATTTGGTCTATATCTAGCTATTCTGAACATAAGGATACCATGGGGCACTTTATCAAAGGCTTTGCTAAAGCTAAGTCTCTGTTTCACCTTTCTTCACACATGCAGTCATCTCACTGTCAAGACAACTAGATTAGTCAGGCATGATTTGCTCTGAATAAATTCATGTTGACATTTGACAATTACTTTCCTGTCCCTCGTGGCTGGAAATCAACTCCAGACAGACTTGCTTTGTGAAATTTCCTGAAAGCAAGCTGAGGCTGACCAATCTCTGTAGTTCTTTATGCTCTTTTTCTTACCTTTCTTGAAGGTGAGAACAGTATTTACTTTTCTTTAGGCCTCAGTTGAAGGGGAAGATTAGATAAAGAACAGATTCGAAGCTTAGAAAGCAGCCTCACATCACTATCAGCCAAATACTGTGGCATGCTCTGATGCACTCTGTCTGATCCCACATGTCTGTATCCTGACTGGCTCAATCCAGCAGGGTCAGCTAGAGAAGGCTGCCGAGGAACATGTCCTGTTGAGTTTTAAGTATCTACAAGGATGGAGACAATCTCTCTGGGCAACATAGCCCAGCGTTCAGCAACCCTCACAGCGAAAATAAAAAGTACGGTCTTACATTTAGATAAAATTTAATGTGTTTTAAACTCTGCCCACAGCCTCTTGTCCTGTTACTGAGTATCGCTGACAAGAGTCTATCTCCATGTTCTTTAGACCCTCCCAGAACATACTTGGATAAGATACATTGATAAGCCTTCTCTTTCCCAGGCTACATAGTCTCTATTCCTCAGACTTTACCCATACAAAAGCCTCTACAGTCCTGTAATCACACCCTTGTGGTCTTCCACAGGACTGATTCCATAAAATCTATGTCCTTCTTCTCCTGGGAACGCCTGTAGGAAAGTCAGCTGAAGCAGAGGACAAAATTTCTCACCTGTTTTCTGTCTCCAGTTCATTCTTCCGTAAGTTTGCATCATCAAGAAGGCTCTGCAACAAGGCAATCTTCTCATTGTCAGAACCCTCTTGGTTCAATTTTAACATCTTGTTCTCATGCTGAAGGCGGATTAGTTTCTCCCTAAACACAGAGAACACAATTTTGTAAAAAAAATAATGCAATACCTATAACAAAAAGAACAGTTTACCACAGGAAGTAAAATGATAACATAAATATAATCATTTTAAGGGAGATATTGCAACACCAAGCATGTCTTCAAACCTCCAATACAGCCCCAATTTAAGAAGTTCTAAAGGCAGAACACCAAACACAAGGACATACCTTAATACCTAGTGTGAAGGAAGACTGTAATCTCATCTGTCACTGAACTACTGCATAAATCTGAGGAAATCACTTCAACCCTTGGTCTGTTTACACAGAATCACAAGATCATTTGAGTTGAAAAGACTCTTAAGATCATCAAGATCCAACCAAATCCACCACAGAACCATGTCCCTTAAGCACCACGTCTACACATCTTTTAAACACCACCAGGAATGATGACTCAATCACTTCCCTGGGTGGAATGCTTGATAACCCTTTCTGGTGAAGAAATGATTCCTATTATCCAATCTAAACCTTGCTGGCACAGCTTCAGGAAAAAAGACCATGCCCCAACCCATTACAAGCTCCTTTCAAGTAATTGTAGAGAATAAGGTCACCCCTGAGCCTTCCTTTCTCCAGGATAAACAACCTCCTGCTCCTCACTGGACTTAACTCTCTAGGCCCTTCTCCAGATCTATTGTCCTTCTCTGGACACGCTCGAGCCCATTAATGTCCTTCCTGCAGTGAGAGGGTGTAAAACTTGACCCAGAACTTGAGATGTGGCTTCACCAGTGCCAAGTACAGGGGGACAATCCCTGCCCTGGTCTTGCTGACCACTCCAGTGCTGATACAGGCCAGGATGCCATTGGCCTTCTTGGCCACCTGGGCATTCAATGATTCAGGTTCAGCTGCTCTCAACCAACACCACCACACCAGAACAATAGGTGCTATCCACAGGGACCTGGACAAAAGGAAGCAGTGGGGCCATGAAAACCTCATGAGGTTCAACAAGGCCAAGTGTAAGGTCCCGCACTTGGCCTAGGGCATCCCCTGGTATCAGTCCAGGCTGGAGCATGAACAGATGGAGAGCAGCCCTGTGAGAGGGATTTGGGGATGCTGGTGGGTGAGAGGCTTGACATGACCCAGCCATGGGCACTCCCAGCCCAGAAAGCCAAACGTGTCCTGGCTGCATCCAAAGCAGCGTGGGCAGCAGGGGAGGGAGGGGATTCTGCCCCTCTGCTCTGCTCTGCTGAGACCCCACCTGGAACCCTGCATCCAGCACTGGGGTCACAGCACAGGAAGTATGTCAACTAATTGAAGTGAGTCCAGAGGAAGCCAGTAAGGTGATCAGAGGGATGGAGCAACTCTGAAAACAGGCTGAGAGAGTTTGGGTTGTAGATCAGACTCCATGGATACCTTAGAGCAGCGTTACAGTACCAGAAAGGAGCAAACAAGAGAGCTGTAGAGGGATTTTTTACAAGAGCATGGAGAGACAAGACAAAGGAGAATGGTGTTAAACTGAAAAAGGGTGGTTTAAATTAGATAGCAAACAGAAATTCTTTTCTTTGAGGGTTTGGAGGCAATGGCAAAGGGAAGTACTGGATGCTCCATACCGGCAGTGTTCCAGGCTAGGTTGGAGCAGGATTTGAGCAACCTGGTCTACTGTAAGGTGTCCCTGCCCATGGCAATGGAGGTGGAACAAGATGATCTTTAAGGTCCCTTCCAACCCAAGCTGTTCTATGACTCTACAATTACTTCCCACTGTCCATCTTGTCAGCCACTCTTCTCCAAGTCTGTAGCACTGGACAGGTTGTTGTGACCTGAGGGCAGGACCTAGCCCTTGGCCACACTGAACTTCATACAGGTGTCTTCCGCCCACAGATACAACCTGTTCAGATTCCTCTGCAGAGCCTCCCGACGCTCCAGCATATCAACACTGTCCTGAATAAGCCAAAATGTTATTGCATTCCACATCTATCTGTGCCTAAAATTGTTACCCTCTTCCTGCAACTGGCAAACAGAATGGCAGGGCAGGGGCTGGGGGGTGCCCTGGGCTCTTTAAAAGTTGAAGCACCCAGGCAGAGTTCCTCTCTGCCCACTTGGCTTGCCTTTGGGCTCTTTCCCCCCCTCTAATTGCTACAGTAGCAAGTCGAGAAGCTCTATTTCCTAATCAAAAACTGTTTCACAGTGAATTTTGCAACACCTGTCTGCAGTCACTCCCTCAGTATCCTTAAGTGGATCCACCACTCCCATGGACTTGCAGATATCTAAGTGGCTTAGATGTTTCCTCCTGTACTGTGGAGGCTTTATTCAGCTTCTTGCTTCTGTCTTCCAGATCAGCAGTCTTTCTATCAAAGATTGTGGCAAATAAAGCTTTAAGTAGATCAGCTTTTTCTTTGTTCTTTACTGGTATGGTTCTCTTTGCAATCAATAAGGGATTGAGATTCTCCTTAACCCTCATTTAATTGTGAATGCATTTATAGAAACATTTTTTTTATGTCCTGTATTGGCAATAGCCAGAATAAGATCTAGTTGGGCTTTGGCCCACCTAGTTTTTTCCCTGCATAATGGCACAACATCTCTCTAGTCCTCCGAAGTGGCTTTGCCCTTTCTTCCAAATATGACACCATCTTTTTTTATCCCTAGTTCTTACCAAATCTCTGTGCAGCCCAGCCAGTCTTCCTGATGGCTCATCATCTGGCACATGGAGGCAGCCTGGTCCTGCACTTGAACAGTTCCTTCTTCCCCTCCCACACTGACTTCCAAGCAATTCTGTCAAGCAGACCCCTAAATGGGCCAAAGTCTGCCCTACAGCATAAGTGGCCTCTGATAATCCCATCATCCATTAGTTCTTTCCTGTTCACAAACAGTGAGTCTACATTGTCCCTAGCCAGCCAGCTCAGCAGCTGTGTTAGGAAGTCATCTTCCACACAGTTCAAGAACTTCCTAGACTGATCCCTTTCTGCTGTGCTGCATTTGCTGCAGCCATCTGGTGTTAAAGTCCTCCATAAAAAGAAGGGCCAGCAATCTCAAGATCTCTCCCAGCTGCTTATAGTATACTGCATCCTAGGCAAGTGGTCTGTAACACACCTACCAGAATACCTGCCTTGTGGCCTTTCCTTTAATTCTTACTCATACTCAACTCTCTTGGTACCATCATGAAGCTCCAATCAAAACAGGGCAACAACAAGAACCTTTTTCTAATATCCAACCTAAACCTTCCCTGATACAAATTCAGACCATTTCTTTGGGTCCTGTCACTGGTCACAACAGAAAAGAGATGAGTGTCTGCCCCTCCTCTTCCTCTTGTGAGGAAGGTGGAGCTCAGTGTCCTCCTCTTCAGGCCGAATAGATGAAGTGACCTCAGCTACTCATCATACAGTTTCCCCTCAAGGCCTTTCACTATCTTTGTGGCACCCCTCTTCGGAGGGTAAGAGCTTTATGTCCTTCTCATATCATGGTACCGAAACTGCACACAGGACTCTGCCCCAGTGCAGAGCAGAGTGCAACAATCCCCTGCCTTGCCTGGCAATGCTGTGCCTGATGGCCCCAAGGACACAGCTGGGCCTCCTGGCTGCCAGGGCACTGCTCACTCACGTTCAATTTACCATAGATCATTGTAGAGGTCAATAAAACAAAGCATGCATTAGCTTACTTTATTTCAGGAGTTATGATTTCTGCTGCTAAACTGTCTGAAGGCTCTTGTCTTCCTAGAGGCATCAATCCTGAGTAAGGAAAAGCACACCACTTACTGTTTTACATGACAAGAAGTAGACATTGTTCTAGAAGTTTAAGACTACTGCTGGACAATGTAAAATGACACAAAGACAGGTGACAACAAGACTGACAGACAAGCACTATTTCATTTGGTGAACCATTACGTGCTGATTTGATTCATTCTGCAGAAATAATGTTGCTTTTTATTTCTGCTCATCGTCTTATCTAAGAACTACAAAGGTACACAAGATTACACATACAAATGAACTATAACATGGGAAACATCATGAGAAAATATCTCTCTAAAGAAAACCATGTAACTCCATAGAATCAGATATACATTATAAAAATATCTCACTGGAGAGAAGACTAGAATTTTTGATTGACTGAAATAACATTCAAAGCTTTTGCTTGGTTATGAAGCTATGAACAGTTGAAGCTTTTCACTGTTGATTTTCTAAGAGCTTAAATTTATTCTGTACTAAACAAAAACACATTCAATACTCTACAGAAAATTCCTGTACACTTTAGAAAAGAGGCATTTAATCTCTTGATTTGTCCTTTACCTGTAGTGGTGAGTTGACCCTCCTGAGCTTGTACACATCTAAGTTCTTCAATAGTTTCTTTCAAAGAATCCCTTTCTGTTCTTAATCTCTGAGTAATTGGAAAGAGAGAATGAGTATCAGTCTTGGCAGTACAAATCCATCTCTAACAGCCTTCAAAATTTTAAAAATAATTTAATGCAACTCCAGAAATTACTTTCAAATTAAAGTACATGAGTCTATTTCATAATAGAATAAATGTAAGTATTATATATTCCACAGGAACAGTGGTTTGGGTTTTTTTGGGAGAAGGGTTGCTGATCTTATTGGACTAAAAATAGCAGGGGTATAAGCTTACAAAATCAAGATCTTAGTGACACTAAGTTCTGGTACCAGTTAGTAAACAGTATCCACTGAGGCCACTCAGCTATTTTCCTTTTCTTTTCATTGGGGCTAATTCCAAGGGAAATGGAAGTCAGTTGAGAGATCACAGATTTTTCCCTCACCCTGAATCCAAGATTCAGCCAGGAGTGAAATAATGAGCAGGTAAGTAGAGAGTTAATAAAACAAACTGCTTTTACTTCACTTTGTCTGTCTTTCATCAGTAAAAGTATGAGCAGCATTTCCGTATCACATTCCTCTTGTGTGTCAGCTGGCCTTGTCATTCACCAGCATCTTGGCTATGAAAGAAGTTGCTTAAGAACTGAAGAACAGGATTGGATCATCTTGGGATCCAGACAGATGTGCTATTCAGTAACATCAGGCAAATACTCTTTCAATTTGGTACAAAAATTCTGGCAAAAAACCAAGAATCTACAGATAACACCAAGTTTTTGTCCAGAAGGTTGCCAAGAGTAAAAAAAAAAAAAAAAAAAA
>VZUA01005620.1:0-12945 GCA_013401035.1 Horornis vulcanius
TTTTTTTTTTTTTTTTTTTTCCACAGGGAAAACCTATTTCCTCACTTCTTTTCCATCCAAGTATAAACTGGCATTTTCTGAGTGAGCCAGAGCCATCACTGGAGACAGAGAGAGGAATTGCTATAGTGTGGTTTCATTAAACTCATCTCAGTCCATCTCTTTTTTTTTTTTGGTATTAAAGGAGTATGGAGTAACGCAGGGCAGAACGAAGTGTTCTGGAAAACTGATAATTAAATGGCCTAAAGCTAATGTTTACTTTTCTGAATGTTTTACAGCAGCATTACTTGGAGATGTATTAAAAACAGGGAGCGAGAGGGAGGGAGAGAGGGAGGGAGCCTAATAATAGCCTTCCAGTTACAGAAATAGAGAAGCAGCATAGATATGATAATTGAATTTGGTTTGGATGGGTGATAATCCGCCTTTATGCTACAGCTGTAGTTCTCAGATTTGAGCCTGGCTGGTGGCAGGTGTTGGGCAGCCTCCCCGGCCACAGGAAGGCTACAGCACTGTGCACTCCTGCATGCCCCCAGTTCCTCTCCCTCTGTGCCCCCCATTTCTCTCCTGGAGCTTGCAGGCAGGAGGCTGGAGGGTCATGGGTTTTGAGTGTGTGGCTGTTTTTTCTCTGCATTTATGGGGGTTGTCCTGAAGGTGACCTGGAGCCTCCCTTCCCCATCCAGCCAGGAAAAGTCACCAGTGAAACTGAAGGGGAGCTCCTCTCCAGCAAAATCCATGCTCAGCCATTCTCTTTTTCTCTTCCACTCTAAATTATTCAGCTCCACACTTGGGGAGCTGACACTGCTAGTAAACCGAAGAGTTACATATTTTTGGTTCCACTTGGAGATTAAGTGCCACTTGAGTTATAGTGTCTAAATTCCCAAATATTTGTGTAATTTTAGATCATGAATTCTCATTCCTGACTATGTTTAGTATCAATATTTATTCACACAGCTCTCTCTGTTAGATCCCATGGAAGAAAATGGGCGAGGGAAGTGGGAAGGTGTCTCCAAGCTGTCTCTGCCACAGGCATGGGTCCCCTTGCTGTTTCGCTTTCTGAAGCAAACTCCAGCCTCTCTGTGTCTGCTCTGTCATGGAAAATGTGGGATCGGAGGCAGATGATGGGATAGCTGGGCTGCAGTGGGTGGGTAACATGGCCACCCTCTTTCACAAGATGACCTTAAAGATATTGTGCCAGAGACATGGGGCTGTTGGCATGCTGCTGTCAACAATAGCAAGAGGAGTGGGAGAAGGGTAAAGAGCCTGAAGAAGAAGAAAAGCCAGAACATCCTTCCTGGGTGTTGGGAAGCCTCCCTGTCACCTCTGCTGCCTTCCATCCTCCTAACATGATCCTTCAAGAAACTTTATCAATCTCATTTGTTCTCATGGTTTGCTTGTTCAAAAGAGAACGCACTTAGGAAGAAAAAGCATTAATTAATTTCCTCTTTATGAGAAGATGTGAGAAAATTTTTGGTTTCTGTAGGCACTGAATTAAATTCTGGGCTGCACAAGACTTTGCATTTTTAATGCAGCTCTTTTGCAGGTCACCAAAATTGTTCCCCATTCAGCCACTCTCATCATCTGGGTCATTATGACAGATAACCACAGCTGATGCCTGGATCCAGCTCCTGCAGTCCTCAGCTGGCACTCAAATGCCACTTCTAATGATAACAAAAGGCATGGTGACTGCTATGGCACCTTTTCTCCAGCTGCCTCAGAAGGCCCATATAGCTGTGATTAAATTAGCCTTGTAATGTCATTGTGAGGTGGATAGGTAGTATGCAAGTTCTGCAGGTGAGAAAAGAGAGGCACGAAGTAGTGTGCTGCTTCAGCTTTGCAGTCAGAGAGACCAGGTGAGGAATGAGGACCTGGGCTATGGGGCTCAGCAACCCAGCTCAACTGAAAGCCAATTCTGTGATGACAGGGAAATTAATCCTGCTTATTCAGTTTCCAAAGAATTTTAGATGGAGGCTTGCTTGTCACACAAGCCTTCTTGGTTGTGCAATTCATGCTGCATCCCTCAATGGGAGTTCTCACTGACCTTAGTGCATCTGTGTTGCCTCAGCCCTACAATTTCACTTTTTTTTTTTTTTTCCACACAGTAAAAACCTACTCATCACCCAAAGTGTCTAGTTAGACTTGGTAGGGCAAAGTTTTGGAGAGATAAATGTCAGTGCAATGCTATCCACTTGTACTGCTCATTAATTGGTAGCTAGACAAGAAATACTCATTGTATGGTCAGAGCAGATACCTGTGACTATGACATAGTCAAAGACAGGATGGAAAATGCAAGATGTATCTATGAGCACTTCGTCCAGTACTTGCAAAATGTCAGATTCTTTCCTGTTCAAATTCCAGCTTTGCATTCCTGAAAAAGAACAAAAAAACCAGTAATACCTTTTCTCCAAAACAGTGCCTAGCAATTTAAAGTCTAAGCCATCCCTTTCAGTCTTTGGCTCTGAGTGATGTCTTTGGATTCTAAAAAGGATATGGTAGATGCCTTATTAGAATAATATTCCAGTGTCTTGACAAGCAGCGTCAGATTTATATCACAGCCTTCTTTTTTATGCCAACAGATATGTACTACCAAAGGACCGCAAAAGACATCATGAGCTGTGGTGATTTTTATTTTTATTTTTATTTTTAATGGAAAGGTTGTTATAATCCAAGAATTCTTGTTTTTTCTTTCTTCTTGTTTTTTGGCACCTTTGTCACTTAACGTTCTTCCTTTTGGAGTTGTTCCCCACAGAAAACACAACCACCTTTTCCAAAAGCAGATGAAAAAATGGTGCAAACACAGTCTCCATGCAGGCTTATTACTTGGATACCTTTCCTTTGCCACTGACTTAACCAAGTTCCCTACAATCCCTGGACTCAGTTAATTGGGACTGGTTAACTGGGAAAGAACTATGGTAGAGGTGGGAGGGTGGAGAAATACTTTAAGAACTGACAATATCCAGATATTATGGCAATGTTAAACATGTAAAAATTCCAGTTAAGGCATATCTGGATTTGCTGCCAAACCTCCCATTTCTGTGTGTGTAGCCCAGTCTGTCTGAAATGATGTGTCCGTAACGGCCGGTGATGGGAATCACCACGTACCACTCCAATGAGCATTTTCACTGCTCACTCTGAAGGGTGTGTGAATCACCCAAGCACACACCAACTTTGAAAGAGGTGAGATGGAAATCTTGTCTCAGCTAACTTGTCCCTATTTCTTCTACTGTTCCTGGTTCTCTGGGCAAATTCAGAGAGACTGTGAGCTACCAGAAGTGCCTGTATGTCTATCGTTCTTGCAGGCAGAAGGCAAAGCCCAAGACATGCCCCTGCCTGGACAGATGGGCCACTGCATCAGAAGTGAGAGAACACCCCACAGTCTTTCCACTCTAGATAGAAGACATCAAACAGCAGAAGCTGCCTTCTTTTCATACTGGAAGGCCATCGCTGATATCCTATCAACTAATAGCAGAAGCAGTAAGAAAATATATTACAGACAAGACAGAAAATGCTATGAAACACATGGGAACAAACAGGCTCCATCCTCCATATCCCTTCTCTCAGTACACACACATCCTAACCCAGGAGAAGACCTCTTACACTGTAGTTTATTGGAATAGCCACCAAGAAAGTATTTCCAGCATTCCCACTCAGGCCTCTGCATTTGTTTTTGTCACAGTAAGAGACTGGGTTATTGGTTTTTAATCTTTATGGGAATAATTATTTTTTGAAAGGGAATCCAGTGTTCAAGTACAGAAACAAATTAAGGTCAGAGAGAAGCACCTAGCTTTATGTAAGTGTTTAGTCTCTCCTTGTGAAGTGGCTGGTTCTGCATGAATTACCATTAATAATAAAACATATGTAAGATGGTGACATTCGGCATGCATGTTCTTAGTTTCCCATTAAGCTGTGCTCCCTAAAAAGGTTTCCAGGTTTATTTAAACATGCAGGAAAGAATTTAATATTAAACAGAAATAAGATGTAATAGAATTATGTCAAAACACCTGAGGGAATTTTGGATACCTTTAAGGAATGAGCTCTGAAGTGATTCATAGCTAGAGAAAGTGATAATTGAGAAGAAGGGAAAAAAAAAAAAAAAAAGGGAAAAATGAGTTAATTCTTCCACAGCTATGAAATCCACAGCTATGAAATGCTGTAGTTCACAGTCTTATCAGGAGTCTTGCCTCAGTATAGGCATTATTTTACTTTCTGATGCTGAAAATTAGTGTAGTGATCTTGCTAGCACTTTTGCATGCACTTAGCATAAGCACAAGAGTAGCTCCCTGGGGTTTGCCAGTGCAAGGGGAGTTAACACATAATACAAGTATTCAGAGGCTTGGATGCTATTCTACATCTTCTGGAGAGAAATGTGTGATTTAGTCCTAGGCTAAATTAGGGTTAAATTACAGCTCTCATTGCATCATCCTTGAACATTTTAGATTGTAGAATCGTACCAGATCCTGTGATGGGATAAAAACTTTACCCTTTATAATTTGTGTAAGTTTTGACATAAAACAGAGGTTCTGCCTAGTGCCAAAAGGGCCAAAGCGTAGGGTATAGGAAGCTTGACTCATTTGCATCTTAATGCAGTTACAGACTTAAGGTAAGATATTCCTATTTAAATTAATATTTTCCATGTCAGTTCAGCAGTATCAGCACACTGCTAATGATCTCCATATCCATTAAGATCAGTTCAAATACACCTCAGTGTAGCTTTCTTACCCTAAACTCCTGAAGGTATTTTTTAAACTGATCTGTAGCTTATTATTTTTATTATTCACAAATGTCACAGGCCTTTTCTCTCCATTTTGGGACTGTTCTTCTCCTATTTTAGGTTTTTTTTCTTTCTTCTAATGTTGCTTTGGGAAAGCTCTGGGGATATAAAAAGCAAAATAGACAGATGCCTTCACCTACCAGATTGTTGTGAATAATAATAATCACCTCTTATATATCCCTTTTCATTTTCAAAGCACTTTGCAGCAATTAGCTAATTTGCCTTTACAACAATCTCTGATAGATAGGTAGAGGCATTTGCATAGTGGCTATTTATTTATTCATTTATTTTACCCTGCATAAAATTGTTAGGCTTTTCTTGTTGTGGGTTTTTTTAGTTTTCCACTCTTTCTTTTTCTTCCTTTGCTGGGTATTTTTGCTGCCCTTCTTTTTCTGAAAGGTAAATTTCTGTGGGATTGTTATGCCTATTAGCACTCCTAATCACTGAACCTAATTAGACTCTCAGAGAAACGAAAGCACACACCAGCAACAGATGAACAACAATTTCCTTCAAGAGTATGAGTCGTATCTCCACGGCAGCCAGATGTGGCTGGAGAACTGGAAGCCAGACCCAAGCCACACTTAAAGCTGCTGGTTCAGATACCCCCAAGGAAGATGACTGTTGTTCAACTACTCCTTTGCAAAGCACTTGTACGGTCCAACTTGCTGAAGGCATTGACCGACAGAATACGTAAATTAAGAAATGAAAAAAATCTTGCTCTTCTGGGGAAAGAAAACCAAACCAGAAATGTCAGAAAATCTGGTGTTGAAACTTCAAATCTATGATGGAGTTACACACCTAATTTGGTCAATAGGGAAATGCACCCAATCAGGGTATCAGTGATTTCTACAGCTCAGTTCCCTAAGGAGAAAACTCTTGAATAAGAAGAATAGGCCAGACAATTCAATCCCTTCTGCCTGACATTTTCAATCTAGTGCACACTACATTAAGGCTGTAACCCAAAACACTACCTCGGCCCTTTGGTGAGTGAACCTGGTGCACTCCACCCTAGTCTGAAACACAGGTTACCACTGCCTAATCAAGAAGATTGTGCTAGCATGGTGGAGGGTGATGGGAGTCTCCTGCAGCCTCCTCCACAGCCTGTGCAGCAGGAAGAAGGGCTCTGCCAGCATGACTTGTCCCACATCCTGCTGCAGGAAGGGACTGCAGCATGCCACTCATGTTGGGATGACCTGGACACCCCCGTCCTAACATCAGCCCAGCAGCATCGTGGCAACCAGCTACTGATACAGCACTTGTGCCACTGCCACAGCTCTTGTGCCACTGCCAACAATTTTTGCCACTGCTTCATGGCCTTTTCTTTGCCTATTCTCATCGCAGAATAACTCTTTTGCATAATGACCTTTATCTTTCGTGCATTAGAATAGACAATTTTAAACTTTCTTCAGAACAGGGCAAGGAATTGGCCTGTATTAAACCAGAAACAGTCGTTGAGGAAAATGTCTTCAACATGTCGTACAACTGGCAGGGCTAATGGATTTTGTAGTGACAGAGCTGCAGTGAAGGTTTTACTGGCAAATCCTAACTTACAAGGAAAAGAGCAAGGATGCCCCCACTGTAATATCTTCATGAAGTGTTAATGCAACAGGGATCCCCTGTACTTTGTGATAATTGAACCATAAAATAGTTCAGTTTTATCTATAAACTCTCCAGCGCAATGCTTTGAGTGTATAACCGTTTACATTATTCCCAGAAAATTAGGTCAGCTTTTCACAGAGAAAATGTCAAATTNTAATGAAGGGGAAAAAAAGAAAACAACAAACCAAAACCAGCAAACCAGAAGAGGCTTCCTCTAAAAGAACTTTTCCACCCCAGATTGGAAAATGTCACTGTATCCTCCCAACAGCACCAGCCCCACTTAGGAGCCAGGGAGGGAGCAGGGGCCGAGGAACAGTGGGCAGCATCTGCACTCAGTTCCTTTGAGCTGGAACACAGCTGTGTTATGGCTGTGTCATCACTGTGAGTGAATTAAAAGAAGTGGAAACATTAACTCTGTGGAATCTTTTCAGAAGCTGGTGGTGACTAAACCAGGAGGCGCTAACAAAGGAAAGCTTTCAGCAAGTGTTTGGCATTTGAAGTGCAGCACGGTCTTTCCATTAGGCCGTTGTGAGGGTTAAAATTAATCCGCATTGTAAGGGAAGAAGGCTATACAATGGATGTTTGTTGTGGAGAAAGGCACCTGGAGATGTGTTGTGTTGTCAGAAGGCTTAAATAGCTTCATTCCAAAATTTCACAGCCTATTAAAAGAACCACAAGAGTCTGGCAGGGAACATCCCAGAGATCCTGAGCATGTCTGCAAACCAACCAAAAACACTTGGAAGACTGTGGTGGCCCTTCCAGCAGACTCACAAACTCAACCACAGGTTTGGTCTGGCACACAGAAACACAGACTGCATCCCTAAGTGAGAGAATTCAGCTGGATGCACGGGAGCATCACCAAGTTTGGCCTTGAACCTCTGAGTACCTTCTCATGGGAGGGAGAAAGCAAAGTCCTGCAGGAAAAGAGGTCAGGAGTGCAGGATACCACAACATTTGGCTACTCACCATGCCACTTCCAATTTCCCAAAACATCCACAGCACATTTAAAATTTCCAAAATGTGCAGGCTTCTCTGAAATGGAAGACCTGAAGGATGCTGATAAGAGAAGGAACATGTTTGGAGTGATGCACAGTATGCAGTAGCTGTACTGGGACATTCGTGCTTGGGCATGGCCAGGCTCTCTGCTCTGGAAATAGGCCTTGTAGGGTGGATAGCAAAAAGACCCCAAATTCAGAGAAACTGGGCTATTAGAAAATACCTGCAAAGCTTTTGTGGACACAGGAAGGAGGAAGTTGGTGCTTGTGCAGAGGTTGGCCACACACACAAGGCTGCAAAACAGGTGTCTGATCCAATCCTGCATTCCCTGGCTTCTCAGACAGTTTTTTCCTCAGCCATTAGATTGCACTTAAGATCCATTTTTGAAAGACATTACTTCTAGGCTGCCTGTGTCTCCTTGCCCCAGTGGCACCACTAGGCAGCAGTTGCTCCATGGGATGCAGCGTGCTACAGCTGGGTTGAGGCTTCCTGCCTGGCAGCCCGTGTGCTCTCTTCCTCCTCCCAGGAGGTCTCTCCTGCTATTTAGCAGCTCTGACAGAACTGGATATCGTAGCCATGGGATCACCAATGGCTTGGCTGTGCTGGAAAGGAGCTGGTGGTGGCAGAGGCACTGCATTCAGGCAGCTACCACTGCGTGTTGCTATGGGCACTGATGCAGAGGCGAAACACAGGCTAAGCCATCACTTGATTTTCTATTCAAGCAACTCTTGAGTACTAAAGGAATGGCCATCTGCCAGTGTTTGTAATAGAAGGTCAGTGTACACTGACATTCAGCAAATTGGTGTTATATGCATTAGATCTGTGCTTTATGAGGTATTGCTCCATTTTGGAAATGTGAAAATTGACTGAAATCATGACTAAAATTTTAGAGGTGCCAGTCTGCAGCAGCAACTGCACTGACAGTGCCCAAGTACCTAGGAAAAGCAGCAAGTCCAGCTATTTAAGACAGAAAAGGCTAAAGATAAGTGTGTGTGTGTGCTGTGAAGTTGCCACCAGCCGCAAACCCAGTGCTCCAGCTGTCTGCTTGTCCTCAGGTGGAATCCTTCCCCTGGGGGTGGACTGTGCCTCCCACTCAACTGATTGCAAGCACTGTGTGCTGGGCAGCAGGTAGAAAGTTCTTGAAATGGGGCTCTTATAAACTGCCCTCTGCAGGGTCCCCTCCATTTGAGCCCAAGACCCCCAAACTGAGTCACAGCCCCTCCTGCCTCCAGTACTTTCCCTGTGCTGTGCAGAATGCAGGAAGACAGGAGAAGGAGCTTTCACCCCCAAGCAGAAATGCAACATCCATGGCGGCCAACAAAGAGTGAAGTTTTTTTCCCAGAATCAAGCTTTTCTCTGGGAGAGCCAGGCAAGCTGGGCTGAGGCAATGTGGTCCCAGCACAGGCAGGCGCTGTGCCTGCATCCCATCATCCCTTCCCAGGCACAGCAGCAGTCTGCATCTGACTCCCAGCTCCAATATGTGGAACAGCTACTTAGTGATCCGCCTCCAGTGTTATGCCCCATTAACTCAAAGTTAGGCATGATTACTGATTATCTTTCCTTATTTTGTATGCATGTGCCAGGCAAGCAGTAAGAAACTGAGAGGATTTCCTGTTCACAGCCTGAGCAGGGTTTGGGGACATGGCTCTTTCACAGGATGAAAGAGAGCTGGCATGTGGCATGGAGAATATGGTCCTTTCCCAAAAGCTGCCACAAAGAGAAGTTTGAAAGGCACTGATGTGACACGAGTCAAGAGTTATGTTCGGCTGCCTTTCTCTCTCTACACCATGATGAATTGCATATTATTTCCTTCATTAGTTTTAGGCTTCAACCACTTTGCGGTGCAGACATGAATAAAAATACTGAGCGGTTTCAGTCTGGTGACGATTTTATTCATTGGTGCTACATGTCAGATAATAGCTGTATTCCACTTCTTTGCTCTCTGAGCTTTTCAAATATTTCACAGGCTGAGTCGTTTATTAGGTATCCTCATACAAAGTCCTCTGCCTCTTCCTCTGAAAGGTAATTGTTTAAGTGGATTAGTAGCTTTCCCTGAAGATGTGTAGGGAGTGGTATAAAAGAGCAACACGGCTGTGACACTCTTGTTCTGACCTTAGGAATATACCCAGAGGGCTGCTGAGATCATAGGCTGCTCCAATTATTGTCAAGGGAAATTAATACACCATTTTATTCCAGCTAATACTCATTGGTCAGGCCAGGGAGTACACTGTGGTACAGAATATTCCTCCAAAACCAGAAAAACAAACCCTGCTGAAAATCTTGTGTGTTTAGTGGATTTACCCTGCCAAGTCTTCTGTTCTTTGGAGAAATATTTTTTGTATGCTATTTCATATCATTGTGACTTCATATTAATTAAGTACTCGCCTCACCTTGGGTGTCTGAAAGAGAAGTACAACAGAAGAAGATGCAGCCCCAGTCTGAAAGAGCTGGCAGCTGTAATGGGGTAAATGCAGACAGACTGAGAAATAAGATAGAAGCATTCAAAGGCGAGAGAAGATAAAGATTTGGGGGGTGACCCAGTTGAGCTTCTCTGTGTGCTGCTTGTAGTGATTCTGATACATTTCATATCCTCTCTAATATATCCTCTTGCTTCAAAACAAAAGATGGAGTAAAGGCTGAGGCTGCTGGTTAGCAATGAAAAGGTAAAGAGCAGCTGTCCTTCCTAAATATGATGTTTTGCTCTGCAGTCATTCAGAGGGTTGTATGAGACTGCTAAAAAACACCTTGGGTTTTTAACCCTCCTGTTCCCCACTGCTGGTAAGGTGTCATGCAGGGAAGAGTTGTGCAGACCTGAGCACCTTTGTGGTGTTTGTTGTTAGGTGCTTTAGGCTGGTTGGGAATGACAGTGCTGCAGAAGGAGCAGCTGCAGGGGAGAGGCACATGAAAATGCCAGAGGGGAATCAAACGAACAAGCAACGTCTGTGGAAGTTGATACTGCAGGTATTGCAATGAGTGGCATTAATACAGATTGGTAAGGATTTTGTGTGTCTCAAATGTGTTTGATATTGATGACATTTTTCAGCTTAGAAATTTAATTTAATAGGTCATTAGTATTTATTAAAAATTGATAGGGTGCCTATTTCTTGTTGTTAATGTTGGACGTTTAATATCTACTATTAAAATAGTGACATGTAAATGTCTTTCCATTTGGATTTTGAACATAAGGCATGTGTTCACTCTCATCTCCTTTGCTGTGTTTATTCCCAGTATCATCTAGCACTCACCATGCACAGATGTTCCTTAACCCAGGGCCCATTCACGTTTCACTGGGATCTTCAGAGATCAGCAGATTGTATTCATTTTCTCATTTCTCTCCCCCCACCCTCATCTTCTGCTCTTCCTCCTGATTCTGTGTGTCCCCAATTGCTTTCCTGTAGTACTCCTTGATCAGTCCTCTGTCCTGCAGCTCAGACACAAATACAGCTGCCTGTGCCCTGTCCCCAGGTCAAAGGGAACATTTGCAAGGAACCTAGCTCTTATGGAGCATCTTTCTGCTTTTCCTCTCTTTGTGCAGCCATGATTTGGGAAAAAAAAAGAAAAAAAAAATGTTTGTAGGTGAAAAGGTAATCTCTTTCCTCCCAGGAAGAGAGGAAAGGGGAAGGAACAACTGGTTCATGGCCAAACTCAGCAGGTGCTCTTGTCCTACAGATAAAACCACCACATTTTCCAACCAGCCATAAAGAACAACCTGAGTATCCTGAGTATATGTTCCTGCTCGCTGTCAGGGTGCAGCAAGTGAAGGGGGTGCTTTCAGTTAAACAGCTCAGTTTCCCAGACTCTTGCTCAAAATCTGCACCTGGGGTGAAGCAGTAGCCCCCTCTTATCCGGCTCCTTTTGGGGATAAGTGCACAGAACTGCTGGTGAGGTGCCTGTCACACTGGTCTCTTTTCAGATGTTTTTTTTCTGCTAATATTATCCTGGCATTGCACCAAGTTCAGACAACCCCTGGTCCCCAGAGTCTTTCAATCCCCTGTGGGGCTGCTGCCTAATGCACTGCATTTAAAAGAGATTGCAGAGGTGAAGCAGAGCTGTGAATATGAGTCTGTTTGCTGGAAACTGCAATGTGCCCTTAGCTGCCCTGGTAGCATGTTCCAGGAGGTGCTTGTTCGTAGCATGGCCCCAGCTCTGCCCGGGATCCACACAGTATTTCACTTGGGTGAATCACTTGCTGCTGTGCTGACACCCTCCCCTCTACCTGCTCCATTTTTTTCCTTATGGTGGTTTTGAATCTTGTGCTTTTGTGGTGCTTTTTTGAGTAGGACAGGCTGTGCTGAGGTTTTAGTCACACGAGGAAAGCGACAGAGTTTCCCCGTACATCTCAGAGTGGATTGTGTGTGAAGCATATATTCAGATGCATGGAGCTGGTGCTCTCTCTCTTTTATCACAATTAATTGCATTAGTAATGCCAAACGTCCAATCCGGGGGGATTAAAATGGCATTAATACTGTGGGGGTTTCATTGTGTCCTTGGGTTTTAAGCAGAACTTCCCATTCATGGCAAGAGGGACTTTTTATGGGTGGCACCACGCAGCCCATGGAAATTAATCTTGCATTATTTTAAGTTTCCTGGGCTACAAGAGGAGGATGGAGTGTCACCACTCCTGGTTGTTTGTGACACATGATTGTGTCCCTCACACAGGCATTGGCAGGTTGAGTGGTACAGAAAGCAGGGAAACCTAGCAGCATCTGCATAGCTCACTGCTTATCAGAAATATACACTGGCAGCCATACTGTAGGGGAGCAGCAGAAAAACAAAGCAACAATCAAGGGAGCCCTTTGTGATGGATTAAAAGGGTTTAGAAATGTCTGAGCCATGCAGTTTTCAAGCACTGACACTGCCAATGACTTCTTGACTGAAAACTAGAAAATGTGCTTACTGAGTGCACAGCCTGAGTTTTGCTTGTTTTCCCAAAGCCTGCCTTTTGTTAAAGGCCTTTTGTCTGAATAAAGTTTAGACGCAGTCGCTTCATAAAGTGACCCTTTCCTTGAAATAAATCAGGATAATTATATTAGAGCACTGCAGCCTGTGATCCGAACCAAGGCTCTGTGTGTTTCTCTATTATTGGGGCATAATTTTTTTTTACAATCCACACTGCATCTCTCTTAGCCTCTGTGTGGCTCTCCTTTGTGTGCCCTGCACTGACTCTGCATGTTTTGGTCCCTGGCACGGGGCTGTGATGGGGAGACAGGGGATCCAGAGTAGGGACAGTCATCTGGGGGACCACCCTTCCCATTACTTCTCTCTTGATTGCTCAAAAAATTCATGTATTTGGCCAGTGCTGAAAGCTTAAAAGCATCCTCATTATCAGCATAAATTTTTTCAGCCTGAGTTTACCTCACTGAAGTATCTTTGGCCTTTTAGGACGGGAAAATAATCTGAGCAGGATGACTCACTACTGGTAGGATACAGCTCTCCTCTCCTTCCCTCAGGGGGATGTCAATCAAGATGCTTCTCCCACTGTCTCTCATAAATGCTGGCTGACACAGCAGGAAAAAGTGGGGCTGAGGGTGTGTGTTTAGTCTTGGACCTCAACTAAACAGCTCTTGGTGGCTGTGGCTTGTCGG
>VZUA01005628.1:12414-31603 GCA_013401035.1 Horornis vulcanius
ACTTTCCTTATATTGATTAAATGCCCCACAAACCTGCAAAAAATGGGAGACCTGCTGCTGTTTGAGAAGGGAGAGTCCATTTTAGATTTTTTTATATTGGCATGCAAGTCATTTGGAGCCTTTTTGGATCTTGGCCTTAAAATACCAAGCCCCTCTTCCCCTTTTGGTAGGACATAGACAGTAGGAAAGGAACCCAGCTGAGACTCAACACCAGCACTAGCCCCAGGAGATCCCTCTCAGCTCTCAGAACAGCCTTTTCTCTGCATACCTGCCCAGCACTTACAAGAGACAGGCATTCCCACCACAGACTTTCGCAGCAGCACAAGGTTCCCGCTCTGGTTTTGATCTAAAGGTGTTTAAACCTTTCCCACACGGTCCACTCTGATGACTTTTAAACATAACCTGAGCTTGCACTTGCCAAAGGAATAAACATAGCATTGTTTTCATTCATATTTTAGTTGTGAAGCACTGACTTCAGAATCGTTTGCATAATGATTTAGCAAGAGAGGTGAATGTCAGCAACAAGAGAAATATTGAACACGTTAAACACATGTATTGTCTTGCACAGAGAAATTTACCTTAGTAAAATTCTGTGTTGTTTTGAACAAAAATGAGCTGAATCACAACCTCTCACAGTGTTATCTTCTACACAGTTCCCTAAACAGTTTGTTCTCCTACAGTATGAGCTCTGAAAAAGCTAGAAATGGCTGAATTACTATTCTGAAAGTGGGACAGTGAGTGACACTGGTGATTGACAGCAGTCAGCACACCTGGATCCAGGGCTGTGCATCAGGTTTAGTGACCATCTGCCCCTGTGTGTTAGACCATGCCTCTCCTTACATGGGCAACCTGTTACACCCTCTACAGACTTGAGTATTCTACATGTAGGAAGAAGTTATTTAGAGAGTATCACAAGACATATCCATGGCACTTGGCCACTTTGTGTCACTATAGAGATACAGACTTTCATTAAAAAACCAGCTAAACAAACAATCCCCACCTCCATTCCCTTCTCCAGGCACTCCATGTCCATTTTTGATGCCCTCAAAGTGACCAAACTGTCCATGAGGGTTAAAATCNCATCTCAAGTGTGTCACCAAGACAGCGAGGAGGTGCAGCCAATGGCAATGGGAATGCCTGGTCCACTGCTGCTGTTAATTCCATTTGGCCCTTTAGAAATGGTTCTGTCTGCAGTATGTGTGGTCTTATCCTTAACCCTTTTCTAAAAAAGCATAAATGCTTTGTATTTGAAAAATGAAAAAGCACTAACACAACAAAGCTGTGTTAATATTAGAAGGAGTTGTGCATCACTGGTTCACATTGAATGGATATCAGCATTATGTTCACTGGTGCTAGGATACCATGGTGATGGGCCCTGAAGAATTACCAAAAATAGATTAAATGCATGTGGCAAGTGATAATAAGCACAAAATGTTTTCCATACAGTAAAAATGCCTCAGAAAAGCAGGATAACACATTCTATAAATCAGCTCAAAGAATCAACAATGTCCAGGCAGAATACTTGGGTATCTGAATGCATAGTCAGAGCCGAACTCCTAAGCCCAAAATTGCCAAGAAACCAAATTTGGCAATAGTGTCTGCACCTAGAGAAATTCAGACCTAGGAGACTGGCACAGAATCTGCTGTTGCTAGCAAAAAATGTATGAAAGGAGCTGAGAGGTTTGTATTTAAATAAGAGACATTAATCACTGGGTAACACCTACCACAGTGACTGCGTCTTCCCAAGCTGTTGGAGTCTCATCCCTTTTTGGATTGAGTCAATCAAAATATTAAAAATGTCATTCTTTGAAGCTGTTCTGAGCCAGGCTGCTGTATAAAACAAATCACTCGAAAGCGTCTCACTGAAGCTGCCCACTGATTCAGCAGGGTGCTCATACACAGAATTAAAGACACATGCAAGCACCAGAAGCTCTTGTGTGGGCATGACAGGACACAGTGCACCCCACTCTCTCATTAACACCCACTGTGCTGCATTACCACAAAGCGGGTGACATCAAAGGGACAAGAAATGTCTGAGATGGCACTGCTACTTGCTCACAACTGTCAGCAGCACTTGGCTCAAACCTTCCCTTATGGAGAAACATGCACAGCAAAGCCATTTGTTTATGAAAACAACAGCTACCTAAAGCCATATTGAAAATTCATTAACTGGGATGATTTACCAAGGCTACTCACTGTATGCAGACACATATAAAGATTTAGGTTACTGCTCCAGATGTTAAACCACCCTCAACCCAGTGACAAGACTTAAGTAAAATTTCTCTATACTTTAGAGCTTGGAAGAGCTCCCACCAAAGGGAACAGGTACCAGAAAGCAACTGGGAAGGAATATCCCACTGCGTAGCAACATACCAAAGGTATTTAGGGGAAAGCACACAGATCATGCTGGAGGAAAAGATACCAAAGGCAGACATTTGATGAAGAACATGTCACAGATTTCCATGGCTTTGGAACACTGGAGTTAATGCAGAATCCTCAGTGCCCATCAGCCAGAGCAGATCTTTCAAGTGAGACAACAGAAGTAGAGTCCTCCCGAAGTTGGCAGGATTTTTCAACTTGCAGGGGCAACAGAGATATCTAATTGCAAAGCCTGTTACTAGGTGACACACCAAGTCCTGACAAACTATAATGAGTGGTATTTTGATATACCAGTCTATGCAGCAAACTGTGCTAAAAAATCCACTTTCACTAGCTCCAGCCTCTGTTGTTTTGGGTTTTTTTTGTTTTTGTTTTTTTTTAAGACTGAGACATAGGGCCCCCAGAATATACATGCCAAGAAAAATCCTCTGGAGACCAGAAGGTCAAGGATTCAAAACTTCATGGCCCTTATATTTTCTGTAGGAAGTGAAGAAACATGGAAACTGGTAAGATATAATCACAGAATCATTTATGTAGGAAAATACTCTAAGACCACTGAGTCCAGCCATTACTCCAAGACAGCCAAGCCCACCACTAAAACACGTCCCTAAGCACCACATCTAAAAACCTTTTAAATATCTCCAGGGATTGCAACTCCATCACCTCCCTGGGTAGCCTGTTCCAGTTTCTTGGGAAGAAATCTTTTGTACTATCCAATCTAAACCCCTCCTGGTACAGCTTGAGACCATTTTCTCTTATCCTATTGCTTATTGTTTGGGAGGAGAGAAACACACAGCCCCTGCACACACCCTCTGGCTACAATCTTCTTCCAGGTACCTGTAGAGAGCCACAAGCTTCTCCCTGAGCCTCCTTTTATTCAGGCTAAACACCCCCCAGCTCGCTCCTTTACTCCTCATTACCTGCTCCAGACCCTCTCCCAACTTCATTGCCCCTCTCTGGACACACTCCAGCCCCTCAATGTCTTTCTTGTCTCAAAGGATCCAGAACTGAACACAGGCTCTGAGGTGCCTCCTCACCAGTGCTGGGTACAGGGGGACAATCAGTGCCCTGGTCCTGCTGGCCACACTGTTTCTGATACAAGCCAGGATGACACTGGCCTTCTTGGCCACCTGGGCACACTCTGGCTCCTGTTGAGTCACTGCCAACCAGCACCCCCAGGCCCTTTTTCAGCCACTCTTCCCCCAGCCTGTAACAACGTGGGACTGTTGTGCCCTTAGGGCAGGGCCCAGTACTTCACCTTGTTAAGCCTCACACAATTGACCTCAGGACCATCAATCCAGTCTGTTCAGATCTCTGTGAGGACCCTTTCCACCCTCAAGCAAATCAACACTCCCATCCAACTTGGTGTCACTTACAAACTCAATGAGAGTGTCCTTGGTTGCCTCATCCAGATAACTAATGAAGATTCTTCCTCCAAAATTATTTCCATCTCCTGCTAGTGAACAGGACAAGAGACTGAAGGATATGTAGAAAAAAAAAAACCCAAAAAACAAAAACAACAACAACAACAAAAAAAAACCCAAAAAACCCAAAACAAATCAAAACAAAACAAAACAAAAACAAACAAACAAAAAACCCACAAACCTAAAACACTCACAAAATCCAGGGAATCATTTGGGAAATGAATTTTCCCTGTAAACACATGTTTTATATATCTGTTTGGAGCATGAAAACATTAGAAGTATAAGCATGCCCACTCTCCATGCAAGATAGTCCTTTGCTTAAGCACTTCGGCTCTTAGCCAAAAGAAATATGTTTTACTTGCTTTTTAAGCAATTTAAACCCAAAAGTTGATTGGGATAACACGGCAAAGCTTCTGTACAGTTCGTAGATCCCACTTGGTTCTGAGGATAGAGGACCCTCACCAGCTTTCAGACCCCAAAGACACTGGGTAAGATGAATGATAGCACAGTGAGATCTTAGACCTTGTGGCCACCAGAGAGCTGCTGAGCTTGGGCTGGCTTCAGCAAGGCTCAAAGGACCCCTACAACAGCAAAGACCCACGGTGGTAGTGGCCTTACTGGGGAATAAGTACAGTGTGGGTATCTTTGAGCCTGGGCCATGCCACAGGAACTCCTGGGTGGCCTCTCAAACAACTTTCACAGTCCCTTAACAAAAAAAAAATAGCAGAATGAAGGCAGGATCAGGATCTATAGCAACAAGAAAAATTATACCAGAAATATATGTACTGTATTAAAGACAAGAAATGAGCAAAGGGGTAGATTTGAGTTAACTGTTCATCTCTATTTCAGCTATAATAAAAAATCACAGTATAAAGTACAAAATATTAACTGTTGCTTGATGCAGCACCCACTTACAAGCCTTTTGTGCCTGCAAGTTAATCTTTTTGTGCTGCCATGCTGAAGGTCTGTTCACAGAATCAACATTTTTGTAGCACAGCAAGTGCAACATCGAGTGCAAGCACCCAGCACCTTGTGAGAGAATTACCCTCAGAGCAGCTTATGGGGCCCTGCCAAGCAACAGTGATTCCAAAAGAAGTCATGGAAAGACATTGGATGGATGGTAACCACAGCACAGAGCTACAGAAACACACAGACATATTTATGATAGAATCTGAAGGGGATGTCTGACTTCTGCTTTATAATTTCACAGTGCTTGGGCCTAATATGCTCCACACAGTGCTTAAGAAAGCAGACCCGACATTTTCTTGATCATAAAATACTGTTCTGAAATGAAAGGACTCATTTCACTTTCTCATAGCCTTCAGGAATATAAAAGATTTCATATGCAAATCATGGTATTCAACATGAGAATTAAATTTGGAGACAGTAATATAAGGAAAAAAATTCTGAAGTCAGTATGGTACTACCAACCTCAACTACTTAAAAACTTAGCAAACCCAAATTTCAAGCTAAGTAGAAGAGTGCTTTGCAGTAGAGAATTTAGATCACTAAATTGGCTGTTATTTGTCAGCCAGACCTGACATGCTCACTTTCAGATGTCTCCCAAGAGCTCTCTAGGACTCTCCTTTGACTGGTCTGGCGGTATATATATTTGAGAGGCTTCAGGGTCTTGATAAATTGTTTCCTTATTGAAAGGAAAGACCTACACTGACAGGACTTAGTTTCGAGGAAATAATTGGAAAAGAGGAACTATCAAGCAAAGGGATTGCAAGAGAAATTCTGCTAACAGCTTCCCAGTAGCAGCCTCTCTCTGTTCTCCAGAGCAACTTAACCACGACCTAAACTTTCAGAAGGTTTCTGAAACCGTCAACACTTAGAGATCCAAAAGTAAGGAACCGTTTAAGGCAGAGAGCTGCTGTATGTACAAGCAGGAGACAAAACGTCATCCTTTGGGCATTACTGTCCTGGTCCTTCTCCAGCCAGAGCTGGAAGGAAAGAGCACGTACTTTGCACCCAGGGAGGAGAGTCGCCAGCCGGGCGTTGCTCCGGAGGACGCACGGCGGCCGGGCTGCCGGGAGCTGCCGGGAGCTGCCCCGGCTCCCCGGGCGGGCCCCGCTCCCGCACGCAGCCCTGGCCGCGGGGCCGAGAGAGGGCGCTGGAGCCTCAGGCAGCGGCGGGGCCGGCGCTCCGCTCAAAGATGCCCGTCTGAAGGTGCCCGGGGCCAGGCAGGTGCGCTCACAGCTCCGGAGGACAGCCCTCTGGAAGTCCTAGTCATGGGAAACGGGAAGTCGACGAAGCGCCTTAACTTTTTTCTTTTTTTTTTAAGTATGTACACAAGTATCTTTCAGGGCTTTGAAGGGCTGAATTCTCATAGGAAAATGCATATATTGTAAAAAAGGAAAAAAAAAAAAAAAAAAAAACACTGAAGACGTGTAGGACAAGAAAACAAAAAAGCAATTTTCAAAGCAGAGTCGTTCACCATGTGTTTATATCTAGCCTAGAGACACTGAAAACAGCTTCAAACAATTCTTTTGCCTAGTACACACTCCTCCTAGAGGAGAGCTGCTGGCCAGCTCTGTCTGCCAGCTCTGCCTCTCCCTTCAGCCACGAGGAACCAGAGAAGGCAGCTCCAACAGCCACCACAGCTCAGGGACATCACATCCCAAACTGCGATGTGAACACCCATATGTAGACAAGAGAAGACTCCACAAAAGTAGAGATTTCCAAGCCCCATTGCAGATTTTTTTAAAGATTCATCTTTTCTGTTGGGTTGGCCTCTTCAGTCTCAAATAAAACAAATTTAACCAGTTTATATTCCATAGTACTGAAAAGCATTCCTTGTTCCTCATCCAAGTAATTACTCTAGACTTCCCTTGAGCACAGCTAAAAAACAATTGAATGGAGTCCTGTAAGCTAAAGACAAGTCTGATCCCTGTGCACAGATATCACTTGCTCTTTGTAATTCCAAATGAAAAGCAGTTTGTTCTGATCTGCTGTCTATTTTGCCATTGTAGGTCACAAAGGCACGAATACACCTCATATTGGCAAATACTGCACAGCTGATCTGAGGGCCAATTTCAGTACCCTATAATAATTCTTTCTACATTTTTTTCCCCACAAACATCCTCAGATCACAGCCTAAACAAAATATTGTGATTACTTCCAAGTAATTTTGGCCTGAAATATATTGCTGATGTGATATCCAGAGTCAGCTCAGTTTCACAATTCCATTTCAAAAAAATCAAGGTTAATTATAGCTTCTGTCCCCAAAAGAGAACATGTAGGACAAAAATTATGGACTGATGTTGAATATTTCCCAAGGTGGATCTCAACACCTGCAGTCTCACTCATCTTCTGATTCTCCAGAGCAAGACATAAAAGACCTAGGCTGATTCCAGATTAAGCATGGTGTGTGAGTTTTGTTAGGAGAACCATGAACTTTACCAAATTTTCTATGTCCCACTGGAAAAGTGATGGACTGTGTCAGTGGATTGTCCCCTCACATTTTTGGTCTGACCCATATTTCTAATTCATGAGCATCAGGAATCTCATGCTCTTCTACATGAGCATGAGGAATCTCAGAAACAGAGGCTGCAAGAGCATGGTCAGCTTGACAGCTACCCGTAGATTCAAACATGAGCTCCAGTTTGGCCTTGGCTGGACACCTCACCTATCAGGGTAGTATTCAGGGTCTCTACAGCAAGTAACAGACAAGCTGCACATCTGAAATCATTCCTGAGCTTCACATGCCCTAAAAAGATCCCCTCAAAGAAATAACAGCCCACTCCACATTCCAGAAGCTTCTGCTGAGCACAGATACCTTCCCAGCCTGTGGGCCTGTTGTGCTTAGACAGAAATTGAAAGGATCATACAAAGATGATGGTAGCCGTGAGTAGACTAAAATACTTTTAACTTAATTTTGGCCTCTATCTATTGTCAGTCTCCCAGATTTACACATCCTGAACACATTCAGCAGAGCCGTGATCATTACTCCAAGGCTTCAGAAGCAAGGTAAATTTTTCAGTAAAGATGGGTTCCTAATCCATATCCTTTACGAGAGTTAAGTTCAGCAGAAAAGAAATTACACAACTCAAATTATTAAATAATTTTGCCAATCTAGAAGGTTGGCTCAGGACCATCACTTGCAAATTCAAAGGACTTCTCAAATGTGGAAGTTCCCAGGGTGCTGTTCAGAGGTGTAGGATTAGAGTTCTCCAGAAGAGAAGATAAAGAGTCAGTACTACACAGTACCGGAAATTCTGGGAGTTAAATCAGGAGTCTGGAGTCTTTTTCTTAACTTTGACAAGCAGGTCAATTTGCTCTGTTGTCCAGACCAAAAGGCTACATAGGGTCAGAAGGCACAGTCAGGACTACATGTAGGTTTTACTCCTTCAGTAGGGGGTGGTCAAGAACCGTTCTTTTGATATGATGAAACACCCTCCCTGTTCTTAGCTGCCCCAACCCTGAGCCAGTGCTCCCTGCTGGGCCAGGAGGATTCCACTCTAAGCTCCAGCGGAGATGTCAGTGCTTGCTGACAATTGTCAGGAGTAAACATCAACTACTGCTTCTTAGCCTTGAGGTAGGGGAATATTGTGAGAGCAAGGCCAGGGGACAGAATTCAAACCATTTCCACAGAACTGGGGCTTGCCATTGTCTTTCTCCATTATCAGTCCTTATCCCAGCTATGGAGGACCCAAAGACAGAGGCCAGGTTGCTCCCAATCTTCCAGCCAACTTTTATTCCAGCCTTATTCATGAACCATATCCAGCCCAGACTAAACAAAATTCAATCAATCTCTGCTGGCAGCAGAGTTTCTTATAGCAGTGCAGGCTCAGCAAGATAACTGCAGAGGAAGGGAGGATGTTAAGAGGTTTGATCTGGAGTAGAAAAGTACCACTGAGGGGAAAAAACGGCAGGGGAATGATCTCAGTATTTCCCAGGCATTATCAGCAGGCATAGATGTTACCAGTAGGAATGAAAAAGAAAGTAAGATTTGGTCCAGGACATGTATGAAAGGGAAACCCAATGGATAAGAGGATGGAAAGGAACAGAAAAAGCAGGAGAAAGTTATTTAGGAAAAAAAAAAGGAAAAAAAAAAAAAAAGGAAAAAGGAAAAAAAGAAAAATAAGTGGGGGGTGCAAGAGGAAGGGCAAAAAACCAGGACTATATCTGTCACTTGTCTCTCCCCGCCCACTCTGAGAAGCTTCAAAAGAGATCTGGAAATAGAGAGGAAAAAAACGACAGTCAGATATTACTGTTCCAGCCACTGAGTCATGCCAGGAAACTACTGATACTGTAAACTAAGTTCTGTAAGATCACAGGCAATTTGAGTTTTGTCAAGGCACACTGTAAAAGGAACAAATATTTAGTGGTGAAGATTTGCCCCTTTCATAACTCTTGGTGTTACCATAGAACCATTTCATGAAGCATGTTTGAAAAAAGCTACCTTTATCACTTCACACAAATGCAGACATTTCTTCTTTCTCTCTTCCTGCATCTTTGATTTTATTGCAACAGATGCTTATTAGGAAAAAAGATGTGGAGAAAGTAGAAAAAGCCACCAGTCTTTGCCATGTTACTGGATGCTTGGTCTACTCCAACTCCTACAATTGCCACAGAGAAATCATTTTACTATGACCTTCTTATCCTTCAAATTAGTCACTGACAGTTGTCAACATTTATGAGGCATTTTTAGACACTGTCTACATCAGCCCAGTACATGTACTGGGTGGAATTCTACTGGAATGGCACCAGCCAACCTAATTCCCACAGAAATACAACAAAGAAAAAAGCTGGAACTTGCTGCTTGCTCAGCAGACTCCTCCCAGCCCTCTAGGAAAGCACCCTTACGCTCCTTGACAAGTTTAGGTGTTTTTGATTCTCCACCAAGAGTTGAACAGGTAGTGCATTCATGAGATTCCCAGCTGCCAAAACAAAGGCACATGCATACCATCCAGGTAAGTTACATTTTTCAACTGACAAGCCCATTTGGAAAGGTAAAATGCTACCTAGCCCCAAAGTGCTGAAGAAAGAAAAACAGCAGACACAGGATTCAGAGATAATCAGGGAAGGAGCAGTACAGTATGGGACATGAGTTCTATCTGTGTTACTTGTTAATTAAAGTTTTAATGACCAAATTTGCTTCTGTTGCCTAGCCATACTCACCATGGCTTTGCAGCCACCCATCACAGTCAACACAGCCTGGAGCTCTTGTCCCACTTCAGAGGTTGAGGCATTATGGGATGCTTGTGCATCTGCTACAGAAACCTACTATGCAACCCGCTAAGCAACTTATTCAACTCGGTCGTCTAAAGCTAATTGCTTCCATAAGTCCTGAGGGTTGTTCTCCAGCCTGAGTCACTGCCCCAAGCCTGAACCAGATTCGGTCAAGCACAGCTCAGCAGAAAGACATGTTGTCAAGAATAGCCCCGTGGTAGCAATGCCTGCCAAATCAAGGAAGTCAGTCATACCAGGGAAAGACACCGGTGACCCTAGAAACTCATCCCATTCTTCCTCCACCAAGAAAACAGACCAAAACAGAACTTCACCTTATGAGGCTGGAGGCGTTCAACCCAGTGACACATGGATTGCATGAAAAAAGGATGCACGAAAGTTACAGGACAACTTCCTGCACAATCTTCTTGTGGACTGGGAAGTCATGGCTGGAGGCAAAACAACTCATGGTAGGCTACAGGAAAGCACAAACACAGGCACCTGCTGCTGAGAGAAACACTGAAGGGCCTTGAGCGTGGAATCCTTCCACTTTTTCCTGACAGTGGCTTTAAAAGCTGATTAATAGCTTTGATGTTTTAACAAACAAAAGAATTTGTGACATTACAGAAACTAGACAGATTCTATCTATGGTGCATCACTACAACACATAACATGTTTGAACCTCAAAACATTCCTGTCAGAGATCACTGGCCAAAAAGAAATCTATTCCCTTTTTGATTTGGCTTACAGGTACTGATAAACTTCACAACATGACGATTTCCAGCAGGGGAACAATATTTGTCTCAGTTTCCACACCAAAAGCAGCCATGGAAAAGGGCAAAGAATATAATGACTCAGCATCACAGGGTGGAGACTAATTAGCAGCAGATCAGGAGCAGGCAGTGGTCTCTGGAGGAAGGTGCTTTTGTGAACAGAGCACAGTTTTACTCATCCCGTCTTGATCAACTGCAGAGGTTTCCACGAAACAAATGCTATGGCTGCCTCAAACTGACCAAAAAAAAATTGGTGTTTTTTTGTTTGATTACTTGAAAAGTAGTGCCTCTGTTTGGGACCTTCCCTATTCTTTTCTTCCAGTATCCATTTAATCCTGGTAGAGTGGAACCCCACCTCCAACAACCAAAATCTCACTGTACAGCAGTGAGTGACTCCATCAGTCCTCTCATTTCATTGTGGACAGATAACAAAAATATTAAGATTACGAGGACAGCAGCATCCTTTCACTCAGTCAATGTAGATGCACTACAGGGAAGTTTCAGCAACTGCTTTTTTCAAGACACACTGATCTCCTCTGTGATTTCAGGCAAGCAGTGAACTCACAGCTCACACCTTTCCACTGGTACAAAACCACTACAAAAACACTTTATCTAGGTAATTACCACATTACCCCCTCAGCAAGGTGGATNATGGCAAAACTAAGATTTGAATCTGGGTCTCTTAATGCTCCTACTATTCCTAATGAGACTCACTGGATTCCCTGCTAGTAAATTTTTTCTTCTAAAAATATATACTGCTTACTTAAGGAAGCTTAAATGCTCAAAAGCCCAAGAATTGATTTGTTTATTTTTTAACTAAATCAACAAGTGCATTTTTCAGGAGTTGATGTATGCCCATTCATACTGAGAAAGGCTTTGACAATTAGCATTTATCTTTAGCTAAGCAGGGCTGAAAGATGGCACTGACACGAATTTTAAAGTCTCCATTGCTCAGGGAGTAGAATGTAGCTCTTCCTGCCATTCTCAGCTTGGCTGGAACTGCAGGAGGGCCAGGATGCCCTCTAAACCAAGAGAATTTGGGCTGTGTGCCAAGCACCCATCTTCCCGCTGGCACAGGTGCCTCCAAGCAGCTCCCCTATCTCATGTAGGCTGGAACACTGGAGGAATTCCCTCCTGAAATAACAGAGACTACCTAAGCACTTCAGCTGAAAAATTACAATAAACATGGGCAAATGTAAAATATTCTGAAGGGTTTTAACAATCACTTTGTTGTTTGGTGACCAGGAGTTTGTCAAGCAAAGGTGATAGACGCCACCCACTCACCCCAGCTGAGGTCTGAACCAAGCCATCATGACACAGTGACAAGGCCCTCTGCCTCTCTCTTCCCTTGCTGGTCTGTCATTGCATATCTTTAATGCAGCAGGACCTCTGGCATCCCAAAAATCCTCCTCTTCTAGGCAACAAACTGATTGACTATCTCAATCATCGATGCTTCTTTGGGTTTTTTTCATTCATTCTCAACTCCATAACTGGCAGTTGCATCTACTAGATTATTATTGCAGCTTATGATTTTTTGAAGCAGACAAAGGGATTTGGGAACTTAAACCTCCCTGCAGCAGCAGATGGGCGGATTTTTACCAAAATCAGCCAGGCTAGAAAAGGCACATTAAGCACTTACTCTGACACAGCACAGTCTGGATGACACATCTGGGTGCTCACACAAGCTGAGGTGTGTGGCAATCTGTGGCAGGATGAAAATAGAGATGAGTGGTGACAGATCCCTTTATTTATTTTGAAAACACCACCCATGGTCAGTTAAATTTGTTTCCTGGGCAGCCTGGCCATGCATGGAACAGCCCACAGTTCTACGCTGCTCTGCAGCCTGGAAGGATGTGCCAGCAATAGCATCAGTGAGCAGCGGCACAAGCAGAAGGCAGCAGTCCCATACACAAGACATGTCCTACCAAGGCAGCTCTTGTCCCTCTCCAGAGAGGGCACAACTGGTGAGAAGTACCTAAGATGAGATGTCCACGCTGCATTGCCAGACCTGTGTCCTTCAGAGCGGCCTGAAAGAATTTTACACAATGTCCAGTGCTGTGAGGTGACTGCACAAATGTCCCCACCGGTGGCCTCAGCCTCTTGTTTGGTGTATGAAACCTTCCAGCCTAACTCCTGAACATCACCTCAGATAGAGGAGAACACATCCCCCAGCCTCAAAGCTCATTCCACTCCTGTGACAGCTGCAGAAGTTACTATGGAGAAAAACAGTTCAGTATGAGAAAGTACTGCAGTAAATCTCTCTCTACAGTTTATCATTAGAAACAAGGAGGAATGCAAGAGGCCAAGCTGCTTTCTTGGGTCTCACAGTGGCCTCCCACAGCCCACCACTGCTGCAGCCCCTGCACCTCCAAACTGCTCACTGTTCTTCTGCTGGATAGCTCTAGGAGCCTCCAGCCAACGGGTACAGCTGACTTACATAGATATATTTCAGTTATGTATAAAAAGCCAAAATCATTACACATTAAAGCATGGCAGTTTTAACCTAACACTTTTAGGTTTTTCCCGACTTCTGCTGGCAAGACCACTGTATTTTTTCATACATGTGAGGAAGATTTCCCAAATAGTATCACAGGAGAAAAAAAACCCCTATGTACATCATTCTCTGTAGGATGCCCAAATCACCAAGCTTGCAGCAAGTGATGCAGTAGCTGGGGAGTAGCTGAGAGGATTGAGCCTGTGCCTGCTCAGTGGGAGGCAGGAGGATCTCCTCACAAGGCATCAGCAGATGGCTGAGTGCTGAAGGTATCTCCCTGGTGACACCCACAGGAAACAGCTGGCAGAAACCTAGGGCAAGGGACACTGTCTCACATGCCCACTTCTGGGCATCTACAAGGGCTTCACTGGGCTGAGATCATGGCACAGGGGACTTGGGAGACCTCTGCTCCTCTACAGCAACAGCTGAAGTTCAGACACCTCAAATGGCACTAGTCCTCTACATTTGCACACTTGAATCATTCCTCTGCAAAACAAACTAAAAACAACTAGAAGAGCAGATAAGCACAAGAACTCAAGTTATAGCTCTCCTGTCTGCTTGGTTAAAATTAGACTTTAGGGTTCAATATGCGAATATCATGATCTGATAACAATTAACAGAAAAATACCAACCAAAAGGGCAGTGACACATCCTCCCTGCTCTGTTTACAAATGTCATGGTCATATGAGATAGCAATTTAATGTGATTTCAGACTGAGAAGAAAACAACCAATGTTGATTGCTTGCTAACAGTATTTGGAGGAGTGACACAGGTAACTACCATCAACTCTGGCATTTTACTCTCCTGGTAGAAAATGTGAGTAGGTAGATCAGTCAACACCACTATTGCTTTTAATACCAATGAGGACTAGTGCAGGATGCAACTAGAAGGCCACAGGTATCATCTTGGAAGAGGAGCAGCCATTTGCATGCAAAAGGGTTCAGCTTTCATGACTGTGTGGGCTGGTTTCATGCAGCAACCAACACAGCCTGTATCCCAGAGAGGTTAGAAAATGTCTGCCTGGACCTTTAAGACAATTTTATTCCCAGTTAAATCACCATCAAACCCTTTTCACAATAGCATCTGCCACTGAACCGCTGCTAATTAGTCAGTCCCTGTTCAGCGAGGGAGGAAGACGTGACAGCAAAGATGAAATTATTTTTAAAAATGGCCCAAAAAGCCCCGATAAGGATTGCAGCACTTTGTGACCTACACCATGCTTGTCACAGGGCAGGGAGAGGGAATTTGCCTATCACTACATGTTGCAATCACTGCGGAAATGTCTCTCTCTTCTTGCTTCCTCTCCACCCCTGTTCAGAAAGTTAAGGTAAGATAGGACAGCAGCTGCAGCTTTTAGGACATCCCATCTGAGAAGCCAGGGCAGCACTGTCAACGGTCCTTCACTGTGCTCTATAAGCCTCAGTTGTTCTAATGTTTTCTCCATTAACTATCACTTTTCTCAAATTGTTGTGAGCAGCACAAAGAAAATTCATGGAAGATCTTGAACAGTGTGGGTGTGGTGCAGTAAGGGCCACACAACAGGCAATGCAGTCAAGGGATTTACTGAAGCAAATAACCCTGTTGTGCTGGGGGAGAGAGAGAATTGGGAGAAGCGTCTTGACTTAGGCAGAGGGATTCATAGCTCAGTGAAAGTCTGTGGAATGACTGTTCTAACACTTAGAAGTTTCCATTCTGCACACCACAATCTCCAAGTGAAAAACCAGGGCACTTCCAGGGATAAGTTTACCCAGGAGTGTGAGTCTTCATTTAGCTCTTTGGTCTCACAGATATGCCTGCACAGATAGAACCTGGTTACCTAAGCACAAGAGCAGCCTTATTGGAATTCCTTGTCCATCATTCTCCCATGGTGATGGAGAAGGAGAGGACACTGCACAGTTGGGCATTTCTGCAGTTCCTTGGTGAGAACAGAAGCATACAGTCCACAAGGCTTGGAGAAAGATCTTGAAAAGAGAAAGTGGTGTGTTTCAAATGAGACACCCACCTTCTCTAGAGTGATGTACTGGCAATACCTGAAAGTAATGGGCTGCTCTGATGGTTCCTTGAAGACAGGAAAGTCCAGGTGGGATGGCAGATTCTGCATCTCCTCTCTTCTGCCTCTTTCCAAACAAAGCAGGGCTCACAGCACTGGAGGGCACTGCTGCCTATAGCAGTAACCCCCACACAATGATAGCCTCATCCATTGAGCATAATGTAGGCTACATGCCCACTAGAGCATCTGCCCACTCCTGATTCCACAGGGAATAGAAACACTAAGCATACTGCTCCAAAAGCAATTTTCATTCTATCACAGACTGCAATGACACCAGCATTGTGTCCACCTTCCTAAATGCACCCAGCTCAGCAGTTTACCAAACACACTTGGAAGAGCTAACAAGACAGGGTACCAACACTGACTGGCTGAATCTCAGCAAAGTTAAGAAGTGGGTTATAGAGAGAAAATGAAATATTTCAAAGCACGTATTTGCTGTACTGTCCTGTTGCACATCTACCTATGTTGCACCAGTAGTCAGCAAATTTTCTCTCTAATTCTCTACTTTCATGAAATAGAATTTATTTCTGGTGAAGAATAATATATATATACCCCAACACTGTGTACATCATTCATGCAGAATAGCAAAGCATTCAGTGAAGTGGGAAAGTGTTGTTTTCCAAATGCTGCAAAACTCATAAACAGGCAAAAGATACATTCAGTTCCTAAGTATTAAGAAATACACATAAAAGGGAGACCTCCTACCGAGATGGCAGAAAGCTCAAACAAAAGGAAGGAGGAAAGGACAGTATGATATCCCCTTGTGTCCTGCTATTTTTTATTATTATAGAGTGCTTTACTTACATGGAGTGTGCAATAAGAACATGCTTGTATAATAACGTAAAGTCAACCAAAATCATCAGCAGAAAACTTACGGCAAAAGATATTTCTTCCAAGTGCTTTCAGTAATTATACAAGTTCAGAAATTAACATTGGTGAAGCGCTATCTCAAGAAACACTTTGGCATTTGTGTTGTGTTTGTTTAGGCCATTGCTGAAAGCCCACAGACCTTCTGAAACCTGCCATAGTGTAAATGTCTGCTTCAGTCATGTTCCATTTCTCTGTACAGGTAACTAAATCAAAGACTTACCACTCTACAAAGCAAGGTATATGATAATCACCAGGTGGAAACTCATATTTGAGAACCTAAGACATCTTCTTTCTTTTACAAGATATCTTTAGCTTAATCCTGACCAGTCACGGGAAGACAGAGAAATACATATGGTCTAAATTGTCAACCAGTCAATACATCAAACAAAAAAGTCAACCTCTTTTTCCCCCCTCATTTATTTCCCCCAAGACTCTTGTATAATCTTTTCCTTTCCAGGCTTCCCCATTCTATTGAATTGGTTGGGTTTTGTAATGGCTGCTAGTGTGAAAATCCTAATATTCTAACATAAACTAATAGTTTTAGCCAGAACCCTTTAGTACATATGCTTATTTTCCTCACGTCAATTTAAATAGTAATTTAAATAGCAATTTAAATAAACTACTAATTAGTAATTTATTACTTAGTACTTTAAATAAAATACATAATAAAACTGAAAAAAGTATTTCCTAGTAAGAAGTTTAAAAGCTGACAGGAATATGCAATTCATGTATCATGTTAATTTTTAATTACATTTTGTATGTGGTCATTTCAGACATGCTAGAAACAGAGGAATTATCCAATATATGACTTTGGCAAATATATTTACAAATATATTTCAGAGATGCTGTCAGAAGTTGATACTAAGAATAAAAGTCATCAATGAAAAGGAAGGCAGTAGATACTTATCCTTGTGGTGGAAATGCTATTTCAAAATGTGAACTTAAGCACATTCTCTTTAGTATGTACTTATCAACATTCAGTACAGTCTTCCTGAATCTATACAAAGTCTGAGACAACAGTTTAGAAATCATAAATATATGTATCATATTAAAAGAAAGCCTTCCTCTGAAAATCACCTATAATAATTAGACATTAATACTCAACAACCAGGTCCATGTTTGGGCCTGGAACAGACCTGTGCTCTCTCAGAGCTGCCAGACACAGCAAAGGCTGCAGGAGGATCACCATCTCTTTGGAACAAGGGAAAGGACACTGAGAACTTCTTTCAAGTCTAGCATCTCATAACTGTAACCCAGAGTGGCAAAACCTCCTGACTCCAGCTCCCACACCTGCTCAGCCAGCCTCCTCATACCTCCCAAAACACAGTCCATTCTGTCCAGGGAACCAGAAGAACACCTAGTCTATGGAAAAGACTACATCTGAGCACAGCACAAAACTGAATTTATTTTCCAGCAGTCAACATGAGGAATAAGCAACACAACAAATAAATTGCTTCCAAGCTTTCTGCTTTTCACAGTAACAGCATAATTTCTGATCTTACCTGTAGCTGCCACATAGCTTGGAGTTTATTGCAGATCCATAGCTCTCTTGCCATTTTCATCACAGAAGTAACAGGTAGGAGTGTTGTTCTCTTCCTTCTGGGAAGCAAATGAAAGACACAGGTGGTTTGTGGGTATTTATTTAACCCACGTTCCAGTCATTTAACTAATGACCAGGTGAAGGAAGCAGGAAAAGGAGAAATGGAGGCAGTTTTAACTCAGCTCAATAATCTCCAAGCCATCTGTCCACACCTTTGCATACACAGCAGCCATGTAAGTGTGCCATGCTGACAATAAGCAGCGGCCAAATGTACAGTCTATGCCTCTACATGGGCAAACTCTCAAAGAACTGGGCTGCTAATCCCAAATAGTTTGTTGCACTACTGAAACAGCCAATGCTCAAGACTATAATCACACAGAACACACCTGATCTGAGATTCAGCCTTAGGCCTTTATCATCAGCACAGCAGAACTTAATAAAGCTTCCATAATTGAGCAACAAAACTGTTTCCCTGCTTTTCTTTCTTTTAGTATTTTCTTTATGATGGCATAAGCACTGAAATTGGTGCTCTTAACATTTATTATACGTGGTTTGGTTTAAGTTTACAAGTTTTCTGTGCTAAAAGCAACAAACTTTGTCCACTTAAGCTCCTATTTGGCTGCCACAGGCTGCAAAGCCGAGAGAGACCAGGGGTTTGCAAGGCCCAGCACAGCATTCCAGGGTGGGACCTCACTGCTAAGGAATCTCTCCAGAGACAACCATGGTGTTTCCAAAGTAGAATAACCATTTCTTTTACTTATGTGCAAGTATGGGCGTCTTTTTGCCCATCTAATTTCATCCAAAACCCCAGTTTGTGCCATTCTATCTCTGTTCAAACCCACAGATCCTCAGTTATGCTTGTACAAAGAGAAGCATGGGGAGGGGGATTTCAAGTTCAGCCGCATGTCACAGTCTGCCTGACACAGGTGCAGGGGCCAGCATCTCCCCAGCTCCTCCTCAGGGCTGGGGAAAAGGGGATGGCCAAAGGCACATTAAGGGAATTCATTTAGGTCTTGTTGAGACTTTAAAGTAAACACCTCCAGAAGGGAGAGCAGGGGAGAGACACAGATCTACACTGGCTGGCCTGTGCAGCCATGTCCACAAGGCAAAAGCTGCCCAGCTGCACCCTTGCCATGCTGCAAGCCATGATGACAGCCCAGGGACACCCACAGCCCTCCCACCATCACCTCAGCCCAGGGACACCCACAGCCCTCCTGCCATCGCCTCAGCCCAGACACCCACAGCCCTCCTGCCATCGCCTCAGCCCAGGGACATCCACAGCCCTCCCGCCATCACCTCAGCCCAGGGACACCCACAGCCCTCCTGCCATCACCTCAGCCCAGGGACACCCACAGCCCTCCTGCCATCGCCTCAGCCCAGGGACACCCACAGCCCTCCTGCCATCGCCTCAGCCTCGAGACACCCATGGCCCTCCTGCCATCGCCTCAGCCTCAAGACACCCACAGCCCTCCCACCATCGCCTCA
>VZUA01005672.1:0-11802 GCA_013401035.1 Horornis vulcanius
TGTGTGTGTGTGTCATGCTTTTTTCTGATGCAGATTTGTTTGAAGCTCTGGTTTTTACATATCGAGGTGAGATCTGAATCAACAGCCATTTCATCTGCTTAGTGAAAACAGAGGAGCCTTTCAGGCAACACAATTTGAAGGAGTGGCACAACTTCTTTACTGGGTGACAGAGGCACAACCAGAGGTTGCTACTTGCACTGCAGACTCGTTTCTCCTTCCAAAAGGGGATTAAAAATCGAAGCATTCTCAAACTGGAAGCAAGGAGAATACAGATTTCAAATCATTGCCCCATTTAGCATTCAGCACCAAGCCTGGGGGTTGTTGGGTTGTTTCTACAGCAGCTCCCTCCTACACCACACAGCAGAACTAAGCTAGCTGCCTCTCCAGGTTAGGTGGGAGACTGCAAGCTCCTTGCCCCACACCAGAAGGACTCTGTGCCCTTGTCCTCTTCACCCTGCAGCCTGGTACCTGTCCAAGTGCTCCCTCCCACCCAAGCTAGCCCAAGCCAGCCCCCAGAGCATGCAAAGGCCGTGACGCGGCGGCGGTGCCGGAAGGAGCTCTGCTCCCCACGGCGAGGTGACCCGCTCGGCACATGGTGGCTGTCTATAGAGCATTCATCCCGCTCCATTCTTCCACCTGATGGGGGGCAGGAGTGATCCAGGAGCGGCCTCCCGGCTGGATGTGAAATCCTAAAGCAATTAATCAAACCTGCTCAAAGGCCGAGCTGACAAGAGCCAGGCCGGCCGCGGTATCTGTCAGGATTGCCGTATTTATCATGGAAATCCAGGGGGGCCCAGGGAGGCGGCGGCTGTTTCCAAGCACCACCAAACACAGACAGACTTTGACATGTGTATGGTGCTCGCCTCCAGCCTTCCTCAGGGCCTTTGGAAAAGAAAAGCTTCACCTAGCCACCCTCTAGGGGAAAAAGCCACTGGAAGGATCTGCAGGGAGCCCAGCCAGCTCCTTAAAGCTCACGCTCCCAGGCTGAGGAAGAGACATCCACGAGAAAAGGTAACCAGATCTTCTGTCACGTACGCTGCAGAAACTGAGCTGAGAAACTTCCCAGCCTCCCTTTTTTCCCTGCTTCTCGAGTGGTCACATGGAGCTGGGAGCACAGGAGCAGTTACCAGGTCAGATCACACACACCACACCTGGGTGCCCAGGGCACTTGGGTCAGCACCCTTTGCTTGGGTGCTGATCTCGAGACCAAGCTGATGGCCCAGAGTCCTCAGCCACATTTTACAGAGAAGTCCAAACAGCCCCATCCTGTATCACAGCAAGGAAAAACACCCAACAGCTGGAAATTGCTCAAAAACTGTCAGGGAGCCAAGAGGTTTTGTAATTGGTCACTGTTAAGAAAACCCCACTAATAGCCCCTCTGCCTTGCCCCACCCCACAGGCAGTGGGGGAGGACGTAACAAGAACTGCCTGTCTTGCATCAGTGTGTGGAGAGTTTAGCACATCCATGCTGGTCCAGACCCCAAAAGGCAACGCTACAGCCATCACTCACTTGACAAAAGTGAAGGCTGCAACAGCCTAAGAGCACAGGCACTGTGAGAACACCGATTACAAGGTGGTATTACAATGCTACCAGCACTCAAATCACCATACAACTAGTAATTAGTCACTCCAGAAAGCTTCTGATCTGGCCAAGTAAGAATCCCTATTTTGCTGTTGTGGAAACAAAGGTAAAAAGCCACCCTTCACCCCGCAGTGAGGCTGTGCCAGGCCCTGCACTTGAATGCTGGGACATTCACTCCACTACCTGCATTTATCTTTTCAGCACACAGTGCTCTCTGTAGTCACAAATGCTCCACTTCAGTGCACTGCTGAACAACAAGTGACCTTTTCTGATCCTTTATTAAAGATGACTAATGGATACAGCAATAAAGTTTCATTATAATTTGATTTTTCCATACATACAAGTCTCACTCGTGGGCTTAAAATTTACTTTGCTTGATCTTTTGGCCAACTGGACTGTTCAGTGAGGACAAGCATAATCACTGCAATTTCTGTATAATGGGGAAAGCAGGTGGTTTTCGTACTAAAAAAAGTTTTCAGGTTTGCGAACAGGCTTGTGGCAAAAAACAACATCTGAAAACAATTGCAGCTACAGGGCTGACCTGCCCATGTCCCTGGTCATCCACCAGGATCCAGCAGGAGCTCAGGGTGCTGTGGGGACAGGCCCATGGCAGGGAACAGCAGGGATGTGCAGGAGGGAAAGAGACCACAACAAGTCTCACCACAAGCTCCCTCCTGCCGGGAACATTCAAAGCCACTGAAACTTGGCCCAATGCCCTCAAGCCTCTGCCTCCTTTTCTGCTGTAGCTTATCTATTCCTATTCTGTTCTCTGCTGAGGCTAAAAGCCAGCTGTGATTATTTAAATACTAGGCATACGTCATTCTTTCTGAAATAAGCAGATAGAAAAATGAAACACTGCCTTAGATAGGTCAGTGCATTAGCTCAGACACATTGCAGCAGTTCAGAGCTAGAGAGTTTGTCTGCTCCTGGCTCTACCCCAAGTCCTGCCACAGCCCCACGTGCAGATCCTGCTCTGTGACAAACTGAGTCTGCTGCCGATGCTCATTTTCATAACCATCACAGGGTTGTCCTGGTTGAGAGGATGACTCCTCATCCATCTCCTTAGCATGGAGAGATCCACTGGCAAGCAGCCAAAGAGCCTCCATGGCAGTGAACGCGCTCAGCCAAGTGGCACAAGGTGCACCAGGCTTCTGTGCCAGGTCAGGTGCAAGCACAGAGAAATCCTCCTACTTCTCTTCATTCATCACACACTTCAGGCATGGGGCTGGAAGCAGCTACTGTCATTACCACACTCAGAGACCTTCCATTTCCTCACACAGCACTCAGAGAAATCCAGCACGATGAAATGACTGTTCTGCTTGTCCCTGATAAACTGTCCTTCAAATGAATTCTCTGTAAAAAGAATCCACAAATGAACCTGCCTTTTCTCAGCCAGCTGCTTGTTATAACAAGCTTATTTGACAGCTCTGCATTAAGAGCCTCTCTTACAGCTTGTGAACAAGGGCTTGGAGAATACAGTTATGAGTGGGAACACCACAAAGAAAACAACCACAAGCACTTACAGCTTATTCCTCTGCTGCATTCACCGGGCACTAAACACCTACAATCACAGAAAACCCCAAAGCTTCACTGTCAGGCTGCAAGAACATGGCCATCCTGAGAGAGAAGGATTGCAAGCTGTGATATTTGGAGCCACCAAACCTACCTTTGCCTATAACGAGGCCACACTTGTCAGCTGGAACAGTGTAGGTGATTTCCTGCATGCCCCCAGGTGTTCCAACACTCCAGTCCCCACGGCCACGACCTCTTCCTCGGGCAACAGCCATGCTTCCAAAGCCATCTCGTTCCTTAGAAGGCAAAACATGCACATTAAAAACAAAATAAAGCCAGGTCACTTAAACTGCCTCATAATCACTGGCATTGAATTGAGATATTTCTGGACCTCAGTTTCACATTCAAGATTTTGAAGCACTTTAGAGAAATGCCAAGTAATGTAGGTTACAGTTGCCTTCCTGATACAGGAAGGTATGTTTATTTTTAAATGCATGCCTTTACATCTGCTGAAGTAAACCTATAAAAAGGCATCAACTACTTAAGACTTTCAGGTTGTGATGGGGGGAGTCCCTTTAGAGCAAACAATGGATCTTGGCACTGACACACACAAAAGTTGCTTTCAAACCCTTTCAAGTGTCACTCTGCTGCAATTATTCAGCAGAAATGCACATTTTCCAAAACTTCCAAAGGAAGATTTTAAGTTCAAAGACACTTAAAGGACATACCTATTTTAGGTAAGTGGTTTTCCAAAAGCAAATGCCATGGTGCAGTGAGAGGCTATCATGACAGACCTCAACATTTAAGTGAATCACTACAGCAAATTATGAAATCAAGTATTCAAACCAGGTATCCCAATACTAGAAGAGATATCAAGATGAACAAATTATGGACCTTGTTGGACAAATTATGTTCAGCTTTCTGAAATGGCCTGAAGTTTTAATTCCTCATAATACAAAGGCAATGTACAACCTCCTTCAAGAGTCTGCCCTAGTACTTCACCCACCTTTGTACTTCTTGCTCTTGTGTAATGCAGTATGTTGGTGTGTCCTAGAGAACAGTGACTCAATACCTGAGCACTCAGCACCTTCCTGTGCCCCCACCAGACTGAAGGGCTGGAGTCTGAAGATGAGGCACCCCTGAGCACTGGCAATGCTCTGCTGCCTGAGCAGAGCCTCCAGTCACACTCTGATGCTGATGGACTCCATCCCATCAGGTCACTGTTTCCAAACTTAACAACAACTGAACAGGAGACAGATGTGGAGCTATACTGAGGTCTCACAGGCCTGGGCATAGAATACCTTCCCACAGCTCAGTTAGCCTACAATACTTGAAAAGAACTTCCATCATAAACAAACAAACCTCAAGCCCAGCAGCTCTGGGAAGCAGCAGGTGTGGCCTACCAGAGGAAAATGGAACACTGCTGCTTTTCAGAAGATGGCCTCCATCCCTCCATTCCCAAAGAGCCCTTCCAGAACCCACCTGTGCCGTGAGGATGAGCTCACTGATGATGTGTGCTGCGTGTTGACACCGATCGGGGAGCCCCATGACCTGTGCGACTCTTTCACTGCTAATCCCATCATCTGTGGAGAGAGGTGGCAAAGACTAAATTAAAAGCAGAAAACATCCCCTTGCTAACAAAAGCTTCCTTCCAGCACCGCCACTGCTGGCAGCATTTTCACACCACAGAACTATCCCAGGAGCTACTGCTTCCCTCCACCTTCAGCCCCTCTTCCCTGGACTGAAAGAAGACAAAACCCAGCCCACACTGCAGAGGGAACAACACTCAAAAGAAAACACTTTCAAATGTCAAAAAGCCATGAAAGAGACCGATATAATTTTAAGAGGAAAAAGGCAGCTTTGATAGGTGATCAGACAGCCAAGGACCCAGAGAAATTTACTCAGAATTAATCAACTCCTGATCCCCAAAGGCTTTAATGTCCTGAAGGAGAAGTCTTTAACAGGAAATAAAAGATTTTTGTTATTTAATTTTCTGTATAATTACCACTCAAGACATGACTGTTGCGACATCTAATGCTTGCAAATGAGCTGTGTATAAATTTTACTCTCTGAAAACCAGGAAGTGCATGAGGAGGCAGCACATCATATTTAAATGGGTTTCAGAAAGAGACACAATGCACCTGTAAATGAGGAAAGCCTGGCTGCTGGAACCCAAAAGTGGAACACTGGTCAGAAAGCAACGGCTCTCCATCCTCACACAAACCTGGTTTAAATTGAATCCTAACTCCAGCATCATTCTGAATCTTTTTGATCATTTCTCCATTTCTTCCTATCACAATTCCAACAGCAAACCTGGGCACAGAGACCTGATGGGAAAGGCAAAGGAGTATGAAAGTGCAGAGAACTAAACTGAATGACTCTGATTTTACAAGGAGATGCTCTTAACTTTGAGGACGGGCCATGTTAGGCAGCTCCAGGCTACAGAACTGCATCACTTGAGAAAAAACAAACACGTGGCCACAAATTCCTTCCCCACTAAATGAACTCTGAACTACAAGAATGCAGCTTAAAAAAAAAGACAATTATAAACTGCCATCCAGGAGTACACGAGAACTCCTCCTCTTTGCAGAGCCAGACTCAATTCTTCTGGCAAATGAACACAACACTTTTTTTTTAAAAAAAAAAAAGCTTACAGGTTACAAGTGCAGTTGGATGAGTCCCCCCACTACCCATCCCACAGGGAGGTTAGCAGAGCACTGTGAAGGAAACGTACCTCTATGCTGCCTCCTCCCATTCTAGCACTGAAATCACTGCGTACGCCTCGGAAGTCTGCCTGATCTTTCTCTCGGATGATCTCCAGTACCATTTCCCTCGCTTGCTACATGGGGAAAGAAGTTACAGTTAGCTTCAAATTATTCTGCTCGCCCTCCTGGTGTTAGGGCCTCCACAGTGGGTAATGGTCAGGCTCCAGGCAGAGGGATCTCCATCTGCTGAGTGGGAACAGCAGTCTGATTTAGGATTTCTTTTACCACAGGTCTGTTGTTGATGGCGTCTTCCATGCATGACAAAAGCTGCCAGGTGCACGAGGTGGCAGTTTCTTGGGTGCAATTGCTTCCTCCAGTCTTTCAAAAAAGGCTCTTTAACTTTAAAAACTTTTTAAAAATCTTTGATTTTTTTGTTTTGTTTTTACATTAAAGGAAGTGAAGGCCCTTTCCTACTGATAGAACTGAAACCAATAGAGTAAGGTAGAAGCTGTTGCTAGCACGGCAGAGATGCTGGGCAGCACTGAGCTTACTGACTCTGAGAAATTAAGCCCAAGTCTGCAGTAATCCAGCAGGACATTTTCTGAGACAAATGAATATTCTTCCTACCTACTGGCAGCACTCAAGGCCATTCACAAGCCTGCATGTAGCCCAGCTAGTGAAAGTGTACCCTGGAAATCAACCAACAGTAGTCACCAACAAAATAAAAAAGCCTACATGTCAAACCCAAGCATTTGTTTTTCTCTACTACCAGTCAAGCTTTTGACATCTTGGTTCTATTTCCAAGCTTCCAAGAGGACAGTGGTGAATCTCCTTTCATTTTTTACATATTTTCCATGTCCTCAAGGTATTCTTAACAGAAAGAAAAAAACTCAAAGACATTTCAGAGATGCCAAGACAGAAATATGGGTGATGGTGAGATTTCAGAGGGATTTGAGGGAGTTAAGAAACACTGTTGCAGCATGCACAGAATCCCACCAAACTCAAGGATTCATCACACTTCTTAAACACTTCCTAAGTGTGCTCAGCTTTAAGTGTCTCAAACATCTTCCAGTCTGTGCAGTCTTCATATTTCCTTGAATGGAAGATGTGACAACAGAACAACATTTCCCACCTGGGAAGTGGCAGCACTGAGAGTATGATTTGGTTAAAAGTAGCCAGACTGTCTTTAAACTGTTTTTGCACAGCTATACCTCCACAGCAAGAATTTCAGTGGGGGGGGGAAAATTAACTCTAAAGCTTGCAATAAGAGCTTTGAAAAATACTACCCAAACACTGTGCCTGAGCAACACTGCTGCCTGTGCAGCAATTTATGATTAGGGAGCTCCTATGAAACAGAACTACTTTTATTAGGGACAGGAATGCTAAGCTAGATTTAAGTACTTAGCAAGGTATGAAAGGCACTTGCTGAGAAGTGGAACATGCTGTGGCTAAACTTTAACGCTCTAATTCAGGCGCTCCCATCATGCTGCTCCCCAGTCTCCAGCTGATGGGGTTTTTTTTCTCTGAACTGCAGGTACATCCACATCTGCAGAACCTTGACACAAGGAGACTGAGGCACCAACATTAAGCAAACCCCTTGGTTTCAGGAGTTGTTGTGGGATTGGTTTTTAATGACCTGCGTCGATTGGCTGTCTGAGGTAGTTTTGTGAAAGGTTCGCTGTCTCGAATGCATGATTCAGTCAGTCACTAAGAACCCATTTGCTTAAGTGACACAGAGCTCTCATTTTCTGTCACACAGACTGGAAAGCATTTCAAAACTACTTTCTCCAAAGCCTCCTCCTCATCTCTACTCCTACCCATGTGCAATATTTATTTGGAGTGACAGCTCCTAAGTTATGCTGTAAAACAAACAACTCTGGTGTTTTAACTTGCTCTACTCAGCCTCACAGAACAAACAAAACCAGGGAAGATTATTGCATTTACAGTTGGATTTGACTCCATTAAATGCTCACAAACACACTCAGGTTTAAACTTCTCCTCAGTTCTCTTGGGCAACCAGTTTGCTTTTGTTACATACCTGTACTTTAAATGCATCTCCAGTAATACGGAGAGGTTTATCTGCTCCAGTAGGCAAAGGACCATCTTGGATCATAATCATTTTCACACCTGTTCGCTCCTGAAGAAAAAGCACAGAGCAATTTTCTAAGCAGAGTCCCTAAAACAAGGGACTAGATTTTGGTTGCTAAACGTTATGAAGGTCAAACCAGCACCATTTCAGAATGCACAAATTCAGGAACAGTCCTAGAGTGTAAAGGACTGCCAGAAATTGCGCTGCTCCTGAGGTTCTCAAATAGCTGAAATCCTTGCAAGAAAAAACCCCTCTACTTCACCTACTGACTTTCCAGCCATTTCCAAAATCTGTAGCTGTCTGCATGTAACAGTTATTAAGTGACCAGCCTCCAAACTGTATGACAGAGGTCTAATCAGGGCTCTCAAAACCCCTCCATTTTTGACCCTAGATGTTTTGCTATAACCCTCTGTTCTTTAAAAACTTGTACCAGATGGAGGAATAAAGAAAGTCCAGGAACACAGTTTATACATAACACAACACTTAATTAGAAAGGGGTGGGATGAGGAAAAAAAGATGACACATGGCAGCTTTACCACAGATCAGCAACAAAAGAGAAGCAGAGCACTCTACAAAAGCATGGCTGGCATTAAAAATACTGCAGAGCAGAGCAGACACGGCCCTTCCTTGGCTAAAGGGATCCCCTCCTAAACAGCACACACCAAGTGTTATCTACAGCACACGGGTTTCTGTCACAGTTCTGGCAAAACTCCACTATTTGTGTAGCTGGGGCCACACTGATTTTGTAACACAAGATTGGATTTGAGTCCAATCTCCGAAGGCAGAAGAGTAGTCCCTGCTGGAGAAGGTTAGAGCATTCAAGGCTCTCCATTTCAGCCTGTTCCAGTGGATCTAGAGAAGCTGCAGTAGGGAAGAGAGCCCTAAAGGAAATGCATCTTGCGCACCTGCAACTGTTTAATTGTTTCACCTCCTTTGCCGATGACTAGACCCACTTTGGATGCCGGGATCAAAATCTCCTGAATGGTACTGTTGCCATCAACATCGTTGTGAAAACCGGGTCCGTTCCGACAGCGATCTACAATCTGCCCCAGTAGCCGTTTTGCTTGTCTTTGGAAAAGAATCGAGGGAAACAACCATTAGACAACATTGCTCCACGTGACCAAGAGACCAGGAACCATCGGAATGGAGAGCGACCGGGGAGAGGAGAAGTGGAAAGATGGAGGAAACCATAGCCAGCACAATGTTTGCCTTTTTTATTTTTTTTTAACTCTTTGATGGCTATTTTCCCCTATCATGATTACTTATAAGCGGTTTGATTTTTGAAGGGGAAGAGAAAAGGAAGAGCAGCAGCATGCTCTGACCTCTTAGGAAGTAAAGGATAATAGTTGGAACTACAGCATTTGGGGTGCTTACTTCGAATGAAGATGCTCTAGGTTTTAACTTTTCTAACACATACACAGTAATAAAACTCAAGCTCTGTTCTCCTTCTCAGTCAAGACAAAAAGACACAAACTGCTCTGATACTGCCACAGCCCATGGATTAACCATTCTCTGATCAGTCACAGGCAACTGCTTTGCTCTTCTCTACCTGCTCTTACCAGCAGCACCAGAACACTGTCCTAACACAGCCTCTGCTCCAAGCAGTAGGTGCTGAAGCTACACCGCGAAGCGAGGCAGGGATACTGCAGCAGCCACCAGTGAAAGACTGGGTTCTTCTACTCCTGGTGAGAAGAGACACACAAAGAAGCATTTGGGAGATTAAAGATCCCTTCTCTAAAATCTTTAGCACGTCAGAGGTAACTGACAGGGTTTCCCTTCATCTTGAAGACTCCTATACCAGCACACCCCATTCCTGTCCTCACCCCAGATGTAGATGCATGCTCCTGTTTCCTGTTGCCCATTGCTCCAGGTCTTTCTCCTCACCTGCTGGGCAGCCTGGGAAGCACAGCTCACAGACTGCTAGAAAAACCTTGTCCAAATGTTTGCTTCTGAAAGCTCAAGGCCCTGTGCAAATGCTGCNTCCCACAACCCTTCTGAGAGCAGAAGAAATTCACTGGTTCCCTGTACAGCCTAATGCAGCCTCTTCCCCTCTCTCCACTTCACACCAAGCCGTATCAGGCACCCTAAGGATGACTGACTTCTCTCTGGAGATTTGAAGAACCAGTACAAAGTCATCCCTGCAAGCAGACATTCCCCCAGGGCAGCTCAGGGGGTGGTGCTCTGAGGCTGCACTCAGAGCAGAGCACTGCTTGCCCCTGACTTTCTCACAACAAAAGGGAAAAGATGGAATTTCTGGAAGCCCGCTTCAAATATTCTGGAAAAGTTTTAAGAGGTTTTTTTCATCTGCCTTCATATTTTTGTGCAGAGTTCTTTTAGTGACAATATAGAGACCACAACAGTTAATACACAACATATTTCAGATGAGAAGGGGTCACTAGGAAATTAACCCTATTAGTTTGTCACTGGATATAACTAATGAAAACATTCCTCACAAAACCCTTCTCAAAGAAGGGTGACACCTAGAATGGTTTCCTTACTTCATTTTCTTTTTCTACAAGTAGCCTGAAAAAAACAGTTCAAACAACCAATTTGTCAAGAATTTTACCACAAAAGTAAATTAAATTTCACTTAATTCCATGTCCATGTTCTCTTTCACAAATTTAACAGTCTCACTTTTAAAGTTTACTCATATTTTATTTAAAAACAGCCTTGGACATGAGTACATTTAACTGCTTATTTCAGAAACACAAAGTCTTAACTAAACCTCTCCCCCATTTTCCCACAACTGCATCTCCTGAGGCACCCCAGCTTTTTACTATTTTGCTCTTGTTCTTAAATATCCCTTGCTAAAGAGGGAAAACCACTTCAATATCAGCAAGAATACACTGCCTGCCCTATAATGTGAGTTTGCCAATTATATTTATTCTGGCTCACTGCTTGCAGTATTATGGTAGAATAAGGAGATGTAAGTACCCTTAGATCTCTTTAGGAATGGAAGAATGATGAGTGTCATCTCTTTAGAGAGACAGTCTTTGCACCAATGTATTTTCAAACGCAACTCAAAGATTTCCAGATGGATTTTAAAAAACCCACCTACCCAAAGGCTGGGGAGAGAAAGAGCAGCTCCATATGTTAAGTGTGTTCCTGTAAGCCTGAGGATCCTGGATCCAGTTCCAGCAGGAGGTCCTCAACTGGTTTGTGAGAGTCTCAAACTCAGCTCCTGGGAAGGGGGAGGGAGGAAACACTGTCCCTAAAGTTTCTATAGGTCTAAAGATAGAAATCCCTGCTGCCTGGCCACGTGTCTCTACCATGCAAGGAGCAGAATCAAGACTTGGGTTCAGTCCTTTGCTTCTTGTTGGCAGCGATGCAGAGACAAGCACCCAGTGGGCCTCATGCTGCTCTGCAACAACACCAACACCTCCAGGGTATCCTGGAGTGGCACCCACAGGCTTTAGAGGCCTCATGCAGCCCTTCTTCAGCTGGAAGGATGCTCATCTCAATAGGAGTAGGGAAGCAAAGGGGGGAAGAGAAGTGCCCTTCAACAGCTTAGCTCAGTATCCTGGAAAGCTGCAGTTACAAAACTGCATCCTAGGTGCCCTAAGAGCAACCTCACCCTGCGGAGGGGAATTCCAAGGAAATTTCTGCAGAAGATTCAAACTGCAAGTGGAAAAAAAAAGCCTTTGAGGTGCACAGTTTAAAGCATCAGACCAAGAGGTTCTATGCTCCAGAGACCCTCAAGTTTCTCTAGGCCAACATTTGCTGGTGTGACTAATAACCAAGTAGCACCACTGACAGAGCACAGCATTAGGGAGAAGAGAAAGAAGAAAAAAGGAGAGAAATGAAATCAGAACTCACTCAATGCTCTCTGGTGTCCCAGTGAGTACACAGGGCCTCTCGGGCATCCCACCACTGTCTGCAAAGGAAACAAGGAGAAAACTTGAGATACATGGAAT
>VZUA01005673.1:0-10640 GCA_013401035.1 Horornis vulcanius
CACCCCTGCAATGCCCTATAAAAACCTCACCACCCTGCCTTTGCTTGGTCTTTCATCTGCAACCCCCTCCTGGTCTTTTTCAAGGGTAATAAAATGAATTCTGCAGCTTAACAAAACAGACCAGTCTGGTCTGTTCCCCTGCCGGCGCCAGCAGCTGCAACCTCCCCGGACATGATGAACTCTGTAGCAACGCAATGCTACATTCAACCAAAACAATTTTCTGCATTTTAGGCTCACTTGTCTTTTCCCAAAAAAAATGCCATCTCTTAAAAAAATCTTGCCTTTTCTAAGTGTCAGTGCTAAGGGCTTGCAACGTGTACCTGGGAACACCATTGCTGAGCCTTCAGTGAGTTTGGGTTAGCCATGGCCAGACTATCCCATTCCAATGGGCAGAAGGGTCCCAACACTGACTCCTCCAGAAGGAGCAAGCCTGAGGCATCTCAGTGGGGTGTGCAAAGGAGGAGAGTACAACCATTTCTGTAAAGAACATCTCTTTACAGAAGTATTTTGTGTTGAAATATTGCAGTTTCTGTCACAAATATTCCTCCATTCACGATCTCACCACAGTGCCAGTTTTCAAAGGAAATTTAGATTAAGGATTATTTTTCCCTCAAGTAAATGAAATTTCTTTTCCCAAAGCAGCTCTACCAATGATTCCTTTTGATGTAGCGATGACAGTTTCTTCCCTGACATCTTAGGTACAACCAAAATCTCAAAGGACAAATACTCCACATGATCCTCAATCACCTGCCCTGGCCTATAATCCACAAAGAAACTCTTTCCAATACCTTTCCTGCTGCTCTGTGCCTGGCTGCAAGGAAAGCTAGCTACCTGCCAAATGCTCCCAAACTGGGCACTTGGCTGGGATTAATCGATGGATGTGCCCAACCAACAACACACGGAATTGCTTCTGTTCTCTGACTGAAGAATCAAAGTTTATCAATTATTCCACTTGAAATTAAATCCCTTTTGGAATAAAATCTCCACTCTTGGCCTCAACTCTCTCAATGAGTAATTCCATCAAGGAAACTCTTCTTGCAGCACCATTCACAGAAGATTAATAAAAGGGAGTGAATATGTTTAGAGAGAAACTCTACTGAGCCATACTTGTGAGTAATCCCTCTGTCCACATGCCCGTGGGTCACCAGTTGGAAAAGGCAGCTTGCAATGCACTCAGTACTTGGCAGTGAGCAGCTTTTGCACTTTTATCCATCCTCAAATGCATCCTTGCATCTGCGTGAAAGATTAAAACAAAATGCTGCTGCGACACAACAGCACACACCATGTGTATCAGCTCACCAAGATCAAAGGCACACAGCAGCAAAGAATTTAATTAAAATGTTAAAATTAAACAGGAAGGCATCCATTGTTTAATTTTTTGGCAGGCATCTTCTTTCAAACCGGGTCCTAATTCCATTCCAGCACACTGACTGCCCTTGGAGATGGCAATCAGGAGAGCTCTGCCGGATTTATCAGCTGCTGGATTCGGCGGTAGGGGAATCCCACGCTTGCTTTGGCTTTCAAGCACAGTCCCTAAAAAAACACTAAGAGAACTGCTCAGCTTCAAAGGATAATTATTGCTATATACATATTATGCAGTAATAAGGCAATTTCCAGTATCAAACCAAAGCTCCTTGGGCTGGGCACGAGATACACCCAAGAGCACCATTCCCCCTTACAGTCCCAACAGGGAGGTGTGACCTTGCCATGTTCAACCACTTCAAGACACTCTTCCCTCCATACAATGGCTGTTTGAAATGGGGTAAAAAACTGATGCAAAGAAGTGGTGTTTTGTGTGCAACACGGCCTCTTGTGTAGGGAGGAGCAGGGGTACACAACGATGTGGTTTTAGACTTGCATGCAGATGGGGCCTTGTCTTGTTTGGTTTTGCTTTGAGCATGCCTCCAGCACACAGCCAGGGAGAAGATTAGTCTGCAGACAGTTCAAGCAATGCTCAAGTTTGCTTATTCAATAACTGTGGGATATTTCCTGGCTTCCTGGGGTATTTTGGGCTGAATGCTTAAGGCAGCCATAGACCATACAGCCCACCACAGGGAGGCTGAACAGATGTCTCCTTGGTTTTTGGGAACCTAGAAAGGAAGATTTTGCTACTTCTTTAACACTATTTGGGATGTCACAGAGGCTTTTCATCTAACATGAAGGCTGTCAAATACAGTGTCAAACGTGGGGCCCCGATACAAGCACCCAACATGCATGTGACAAAGGATTTGAGCTGGGGCTTATCACTTCAAGCCAAAGATACTTTGGATTTGCATCACCTGAGATAAATTACACAGGAGGGCAGAACATTAACATCAGGAAAGGAGAAGACTGAGGACAAACACAATAAACTTCTCTTTGAAATTCAAAGAGCTACTGTAGAGCTGTTACTATAAATTACTTCCTGATGTATCAATGATCTTGCCGATGTTGGGTAGCATTTCATTTTCAAATCTTCTGGGCAGAATTTCACCCTCAATACTTCAGATTTCTGAGTAGTTCTAGTGAATATTCAGTCAGGCTGTTTGCAGCAGGCTCTGGTATTTCTCATAGAATAAAGATCAAGTTGACAGGTTGGGACTTTTGCAAGACAGTCAAATCAAATTTATTTCTGACAGCAGGTCTGGGACTGTACACCTGTCCTCTGAAAATGTATAACACTTCATTGAAATCTTCCTACTTCAGTTTTTCACCTGCTTCCTTAGCACTTCCTCCCTCCTGCACATTTTAGTGACTACGATGGGGTCTTCCTATCAGAGGCCTCTCCAATCCAGCCAAAGCCCCCCTGTGTCATGATCTGATGACTGAAAACATCCTCACTAACCTTTGCCTTGCAATGGCCCTGCCAAACTGGGCTGGAACACCTGCACCAGCACTTATCCAGGATCTGGAGCCCTCAGAGCTCCCCACAGTGTTTATCCCAAGCCTCAGGCTGCAGCACTTTCTGCTCCCCACAGCATTAGCTCAGCAGCTCCCACAGGCTCTGCCTCTAACACAGCCATCTCCCAGATGCTAAGGCATTCTGGAAAAGGCACAGACAGAACAGCTTGCTCAGAGAAACACATTTATCTATCCATTAGAACATCAGAAAAAGCGAAAGGTAAAACAATAAAGGGCAATGAGCTTGGGCAAACATTACTTCAGCCTTTCCTGAGCCTTTTTCCTGGGTCATGCACCTACCCCGCTGCTTTAAGGGCCAAAACTGACATTCATCTTGGGAGACCTTTCTGATTTGCTCTCAATACTGAGGTCCATAACATTTGTTTCATGCCACAGATGGCTGCTCATCTGGAAAACCCTCTCTCCTTAGGGGCCACGCCAGTCTAATCCTCTGCTGATCCTTCTCCCCTGGCAGCATTATGAAAATACTTCACCACAGCAGAACCCAAGCTGTCCAACACAAGACTCTGTTTCCTCCCACCACAACCAACCTCTGAGCCTGACCCACAGGAGTTCTCCCCACACCATCCGTTCCAGCTTAGGTTTGAGCATTTGCAAATGCCTGCAAATACCTCATCCAAAAATCTGGAGCTTGCACTCATGGATGCGCCTGCATCCATAGGCTGCTAATGGTGCAACAGCTAATATTTTTGTTTATGCAAAATATTCTTAGAGAATACTTCCTTACTTAAATAAATGTTATNTTAGGAGTTTCCTTAAGAATGGAAGACACTGTTAGCTTTTTTAACTGAGTGAAGTATTCAGAATGAGAAAACACTGCTTCCAAACACAAACCTGAGAAGTCTTTACAATGGCCAGAAGATAAAACTGTGCAAATTAAAGCAAAAGCTTACAGTTTGCCTATATTCAGTATTCTTTTGCTTTTGCCAAAAAGCAAGCAAGCTGTCACCTTAGCAACAATGTCACACTTTGCAGCACATATGCCACTTTGAACAAATACCTTAAACACAGCATCTCCACACTGCATGTTCCTTTCTGTAATGTTCTTAACAGCACTCTGTAGATTCCCTTGGGAGTAAAATCCATGAAGACCCCTCTGGCAGCTGCTGGGCTGGATAGCCAAGCCAGCCAGCCAAGTGCTGTTTTCCACACTGCACCCAAGGCCCATAATAAGAAGCATTTTTATTCAGTGCCCAAGGGGAAAGCTGGGCGTGCAGAGGTGCAGCTTTGCTTTCCACCACCAGCCCTGTGCAGAGCCCAGTGTTACCTGCTTTCTGCCTCTCCTCTTTCCCTGCTCAGGAGAAGGTCCCCTCCCCTGGAGCAGAGTGGAGAACTTCGCCAAGTAACATCTCCTGCCCCTTGGGATCACACACAGTGCCATGAAGGCAGGTTAAGCCAGGGACCTGAGCATCCAAATGATAAAAAGGGTTTATCAAAAGCACCTCCAAGCCTGTCCTCTCCCAACTGCAACATCTGAATCCAGAGATGTCAACATGCAGGGCTTTTACCCGGAGCTCCAATTATGCAGATGCTGATTTACAGGAGTGATGACTGAAACATCGCCCTCATAAAAATTGTCAAGGAGACTTTAACTGTGTTTGTCTAATAGCAGAACCCTCTATCTCCACACATCTTATTGCTAGTTTGAAAGTCAGATCATTTTTGTTCTTCTTTTCATAGAAACCTGGTTTGCATATATAATCAAATTTAGCATTAATGAGTCTCTTTCCTCATCTTCTATTCCTAATGCTTCAAACAGCGGCACTCGGATAAGAGCAGCCATTGAAATGGCTTACCAAGAGATTCTACCAGTTTCTCCCAGTACTTCCACAGCAGCAGAAGGTAACTCCAAAAAGTCCTGCTCCTGGAGCCCTGTCTCTCAACCATTTGTGCTAATCCTACATAATTATTTTGTACCAGGTCACACTCTGGGCTGCTTGAGAAACATCAGGATTTAAATGAATTATTAGGTGACCTTTTAAAATCAGCTCGTCCATGATCATAACATGATCCTAAAATGGAAAATGGTAAGCATTTTCCAGATGAAAGATGTCATTTATTTGCAATGTGGTCAGGCACTGCTGACCTTTTCTCTTCCCCTGTATCAGCATTTGTACCATTTTAACAGCAACTTGCTGATAAGCGCAGTTCTCAGATTCCAACCAGATATGCATGCAGATAATCATGGATGTGAACAGCAAAGCAGTCAGCTCTCTGCAGACTGCATAAAACATGGGACCACAAGACAGACTTCCTGTTCTTTCACTTGTGTTCTGGGTTTTCAGTCTTCAGAGTTCCCATCTTTCTTCTGTTACCTAGACCTAAAACTGTATCTTTTATCAAAGCCAGAGGTTTCAGAATCACGAGACTCACAGAAGTTGAGATTTGAAGACTACAATGTAAAACACCATGTAGGCACTGCCAGTGCTTCTGCTGCCTTTATGCCAGTCCCACTGGCAGAGTGACATATGGCTTCCACATCTGCCTTTAGTGAGACTACAAAAAATTTTCGGATCCTTCCTATTGCACACCACAGGGCCTGATGTCTAATGGCAAGATCCACCTCCTGGGTTTTTCCTAATAAAAATAACTCGTCTGACAGAGTTCCCTGCCTGCAGATTACCCCAATAAGTGCTCAGAAGTAGCAGGCCCAAAGCCAAGTCTGTGCCAACAAATGAAGCCTGTTCCCAGGGCTCAGGTCTCTTGGATGCTCACATCTTGTTGGTTCATCGTGGCAATTTTTGCCTGCCCAGAGCTGCAGTGTATTTTGCATGCATTATGCTAAGCTGCCTATAAGAAATCATCCAATTAATGACAGCTTACAGAGAAGGGTTAGTTACACGGTAATTACCTTTCTAATATTAATATACCATAGAAATGGATTTACATTTTTTGATTTAGTGGCACATGTTTTACTGACCTGACACTACACATACAAGACCATTGAGGTAGCAACTGGGACTCAGTCTACAAGAACAGCTAAGTACCTACATCCCCAGGCACACATCAAAAGACTTGACAATACATTTTTAACATGTGTATGTGCTTCTTACACATCAGGATGAATGGGTCCAGCACTAAATGCAGCATCTGATCCTGGCATTGTATAAACAAAATTACCAGGCAATAAGAAATATTACTTTTTTTTAGGGCCTTTCTTTCAATATGTGGGTAGAGAAGATCAAACACTCCACTCTTCCATCCTGCATCCATGAGAACATTAAGCTTCAGCAAGCTAACCCTGCTCTCTCAGCTAAGTCTTTGCCCATACCAGAGTAGTCAGCAGCCTTCTGGTTAAGCAAAAGCCAAACAAATACATGCAAATGTGATGAAGAGTCTCGAGCAACTATAAAACATCTCATGCCCATAATACACTAGACAGAGCAAACTACTAATCACACATGCTTCATGCAAGCATTATCTTCTTATTTCTTTCCCATTTATTTCCAGCATCTCAAGATATCTAGGCTTTTCTAGGGCACACTTGAAAGCAGGCAGCTACTTATGTCCATTCATATGCATGCAAATATAATCCAACAAAAGCGCTCCACGGCCAGATGAGCAATCAGCACTAGGACAAAAGACAAGACTTATTATCAGTCTTTCAAGATTCAGATTCCCTTTGCCTTCTCAACACACATCTGTGTGCAAGGCAAGAGGTGCTAACCCTTTCAGAATCTATACCATCAAAGCAAGCTTGACTCTTGCCAGGCAGGCAACAGCCTGGCCTTATTCCTGGCTCACCAGTCAAGCGATCACAGCGTGAAGGCACAGAGGCAAAGCAAGGTTAGCTTGGTCCATGTGCACCACACACAGATTTTTCAAACCATCTTCATTCAATTTCCCCCAGAAATTTGTTGTCCAAATGCCCTACAATGCTTTGGAACTCTTTGGTACACCCCATGAAGATGCTCACGAGCAGTGATGAAAGCCGGTTGTGCGAGGCCTGCAATGTATTTTTTTTTTTTTTTTCCATAAGGGCAAGAAATAAAACAACTCAGACACATTTGAGTTCACTGAACATCCTAATGTTCACTTCCAAGTTGTCCTACAAAGAAAAGCCTATGTGTCCACAAGATTTGCCCTGCAACATAAAAGATTCACAGGTGCCCTGATAAAAGCTGCACTGGCTTACATAAAGTTACAGTGTGCCCTTTGTGCCAAAAATACCCCCTGCCCGTAACAGACCAGACACAGCTGGAAGTTGGTGGAGATGGGAGCTCACTGCAAGGTATTTTAAACACCAAGCTATAGACAACCATCAAGGCAAACACAGCATCTCCTGAGTGGCACAACGGTGGAGTTTCTGCGTACCTCCTATTTTTGGAGGAATACAAGGAAACACATTATCAACTGCACCGCAGCTCCTGTTACTTTACAGGAAACTGGACAAGTATCAGGTTGCTTTGGGTTTGCAGAAGGAAAGTTGTTTGTGTCAATTCACAATGTAATTAAACACAGGCACCCACACACCACTCATGCCCTCCTTCCACTGCAGCATAGGGATACAAATTTCCCACTTTTACAAAACTTTTTTTGCCATAACAGCCTGAGTAGGGCAGGTAGTTCCTATACCCAGCACACTGCACGGGAAGAGCCTTGCTTTTCACTTAATTTTCTCTTCTAGGGCTCCAGAGAGGTAGCAAGTACAAAACAAATAGACCAAAAGCGACAAACTTATCTTGCTCACTTTTTGTGGACCCCAATAAAAGCAGTCTAAACACATCCAGAGAGTCACAGGATTGAAACTGATCCAGGGAGACGAATGAACATATTTCTTCTCTTTCATATTTCCTTATTCATTACTGTCAGGTGCATGTGTAAGAGAGTTATTTTTCAAATGAAGTTGTAAGAGTGTTTGTGACATTGCCACTGGTTGTAGTGCCACAGTGAGATGTGTATTTCTCAGTGTATCTGAGAAATAAGCTTCAGAAGAACATTCTTCTCATGCAAAGATCTGTGGAGTAACAGCCAAGGGACTAAAGAGGAGCAAGAACAAATACAGCCTTTAAACAGCTCTTCCCTGCCCCCAGAATATGCCATGAGTTGACTCAAAGCTGGAAACACCCAGGCCCCACCCGCTACAGCTGTGTGCATTTTTCCAAGTTCAGATTTGTGATCCACATGCTTTATTACCACGGTAGAGTTCAAAAAATGCAACTCTTGCATAATTGCTATAAGTCAGTTTCTTGGTTTCTTTTCTTTCTCTTAACCTTTCCCAGGCCTGAGCCAATGATGTTTCTTAATGGCTTCTAAATGCAATTTCTTGTCTGAAAATAAGATTACAACGTACATGGGAAATACAAATGAAAACATATTACAGTTCTATGAACATTCAGAACAATCAGCCTTATCTCAGCAGCTTCTCTCTGGGTGTTATGTGACCATCAAAGTAGGAAATTGAAAAGGTCAGGTAAGGTCTCTGCTCCTCAAGAGAAAGATCCATGTCTGTGCCAGACTACAGGTAAACTGGAATCTGCACACCTGAAGATTAATTCTGCAACAGTTACAGTTTCACAACTGAAAAAACCACAGTCACTTCAGTTGCCTCCAGACCCACAAATGTGTGTACCCACAAACACATGAATTTCAGCAGCAGAGGTTCACAAATAAAAACATGCTCACCCCAGAGTCATGAGCCACTCCAAACCACCCAAACAAGAGTGAAAATTCAAGGCTGGACTGCATGGACAAGCTGAGGACATTTTCAGCCTGCACCACCTCCACCCTACCAGCCTTTCTGAGGAACTCCCACAGCTCTGCCATCTGTGCTGCAACACCACAGAGCCTTCCCCCAGGCACGAGAGCCACCCAACGCCCAGAATCGCTGCGTCACCAGCTGGGCTATGAACTTTATTTCCTTGCAGATGCAATCTAGGACTCAAGTGGGAGGTGTTAAGGGGTGTAATTTGACTGTTCTGATCAAGTGCAAGAAGGTCTGTAAGGCTGCCGGGGGACATGGAAGCGGACACAGAACTGACTGGAGCATTTGGTCTTCTTTTAAAGTTTAAAATTATGATTAGGCTGATAAAAGGAGTTTGAGGTGGACAATTAGTTGAGACTGGAAATGGTAGAGAGAGGTGGACAGCAGTTTGGAGGCATGGTGAGAAGAAAAAGACGGGAGTAATAAGATTAATTGAGTAGAGATGGAATTTCAGTAATCCAAAAAGCATTTCAAGTATATTAAAAAAAAAGTAAGGTCTTCCACACTCTGAAATACCATAAACTAAACTGTGCTTAATTCTACTTACAAGACAAGTGGAGAGAAAGTAATTCCTCAGATCATCTTAAATGTTAACAGACTCTGCACCCTTCTCCCGTAGTCCCTTATTGCCAAGGGCTGGCCCACTTTGGCCGTGTCAGAAGAGCTCTGTTTACACACAGCCGCGTGTGCATGTATGTGTACACACACAGGCAACGTGCACTTGCAGCAGCCAGAAGAGTTCTACTTGTGGCTTCCAACCATGACAAAGGCAGCTTTTATATTTGGCTGCTGGAAGAAGTTACAGACCCAGGAAAGTGCCAAGAGAAGAGTTCCCACTTGCCGTCCCGAGGACGCCAACACACTGACTGGGGCGGGAACAATTTTCTCGATGGCACAGCCCATGCCCATCAGCCCAGAGCCTTTCCCAGAAGGGCTCGCTTCCCAAGCTCCATCAGACATAGCCTCAGCAGGCAGACAGCCAAAAGACCACGCTCCCAGCAGCTATTTGCCATAGAAACAGCTTTGATTCCCGTTCTTCTGCCCCACAGTGAGCGCTGCAGAGCAGCTGAAGCACCCTCAGACCAGTGCCTGGGGCTCAGCCCCTGAGTGTCCCAACTTCTCCTTGAGGCAGGAGCAGCAGTGCTGGGTGGGTTTGTAGAGCTCTGGGCTAAGAGCACAAGAGACCTTGTCCATCCACTGCCACATGCAGGTGTCCCAGGCCATGACATCACCACATCACCATCACCCAAGTCCTCAGGACCTGATGCTTCAAGGTGCCCAGCAGGGAAGAGGAACTGCTTCTGGTGAGCAAGGACAGAGTCTGGGCAACCAGCTACCCCCAGCACACCAAAACACCCCCTCAGAGGCACCCTGGTCCAGGCTGCACGTTGCAGGTGCCAACATGTGGATAAATGCACCCGCACAGGGATGCGCCCCCCGAAATACACGCCTTACATAATTCCCCAGCCAGTCGGCGTTAGGGGAATGTGATTAATCCTCCATGACATGTTCTGAACTTTCCGTTCAGAGAGGCTCTCTGCTCCCGCAGACCTACTGGCGATGGATGTCATTTGACCTGCAGACTTCACTACGAATGAGCATCAGAGCAACACACAGTGACATTGCTCCGCACACCAATTATCTGCCTCCTTCCCCGCTCGGCCCAGAGACAAGTTTGCTAAATGCANCCGCCGGCCACAGCGCTGTAGGACGCGTGTCCCCGACCCCTCGCCCCATGTCCCTGTCCCCAGCCCCCGTGTCCCTGTCCCTCAGCCCGGCCCAGCTCCCACCTGTTCCGCCGGGCGCGCACTTTGGCGACAGCCCCCCCGCAACCCCTCAGAGCCCGGGACTCACCCACTCGAGCACCCTGAGGAAGGCCAGCGGCTCCTTCACCACGCGGAAAGTGCCCGCGGAGGCGAGCTGCGGGCAGAGAGAGGGGTCAGCACCGCGCCCGCTCCGCGCTCCCCGCAGCGCCGCGCAGCGCAGCCCCCCTCCCCGCCCGCGGGGCTCCGCGTACCTGGTCCACCGCCTCCAT
>VZUA01005673.1:17134-29702 GCA_013401035.1 Horornis vulcanius
GCCCTCAGCTGTCCCAGCCCCATGAGGGACATGTCCCCATGCTGTGCCCTGGCCCAGTGCCCCTTTAGGGCACAAGAGCAACAACAAAACCCTAACACCACCTTGCTGCTGGTTTGCATGAGAAAAATCTCTTTTCAGGGTAAGGAATTAGAAGGTCAGGTCACCAAGTGGTGGGGAGGACTCACCTTGCCAGATCCAGGATTGAAAGAGAAATACCACAAATCCAAACTTTGCTCCTCAATACTGGTATAAAGCACATTGACACCACTTACATCCTTAAGCAGGGACGGGGTAGGTATGCTGCACACACATCTCTGTATCCCAGAAGGTATCTCACCTGTCCTTTCCTTGTTAGGGGAGNTGTGTAAAACAGATAATAAAAATGCAAAGGAAATGTCCATCTTTCTCCAGGGGATACCCATCCAACTCCCCACAGCCTGGAGTCAGGAGCTGGTGCCCCATCACTTCAGAGAACAACAGCTCCTTCTCCTTAAAACTGCTTCTTGCTGGTCTGAGCTCTCACACAAACCATGAGAGGAAAATTCAGCCTCTTCTCCAGCCAGGGAAAATTCAAATTCACGTCATCCTTTCCAGAGGGTGCCCCAAGCACAAGGCTGCAGATGAGGCCAGGCTGAGAGGCAAAGCATCATCTGGTGTGCAGCCCAGGCAAGGTCACAACAGCAAGGGGGGATGATCCAAATCAGATCAGAACACTCAGCAGGTTCCACTGGTGAAAGCCTGGGCTTGAAAGGCATTAAAGACAGTGATCTGCTTGGATGTTCTTGTAAAAGGTACCCAATTAGTACTTGGTGGGCGGATACAGGAGTTTCAAGCACAGCACCAGTTCCTGTCATCTGTAATAGAATTTCAAGAAACTTTTAGGAAATGAGCAGTTCTCTACATCCTGCTTTTGGGGATCAGAAACATAAAATGAACACACAAGTGTAAATTATGGGAAAGCAAGAATCTACAGACCTCAAAAAACTGCCTTAGGATCTCTGAACATCAGCCCCCACTCTTGCCCTCCTTGCAGGCAATTCACACATTATCTTTGCTTTCCTCACACTGACTGCAGTTTTCTCAAGTGCTTTCTCAGGATCTGGGGTTGAACAAGAAGCAGTGTTGTAAGCTTTCAGGTTTTAATAAGGTGATCTCTGCATCTAATAGGAAATTTTGCTAACCATTTGTCAGCATGTGCTGAAGTCATTATTAGTAACACCTCAAAACAGGAGATTACTAATATCATAAAATAAACTTTTTATAGTGATAGATAATTAAAAATTATCTGGGGTCCTTCCTTTCCATTACAATGAATATAACAACCCTTTCTCATGCTGAATATTATCTGAATTTCCTTCAGATTTGCAATCTGGCTAAAGCTGTTGTACAAGTCATGCTGGTTGCTGACATACTATTTATAGCAATGTTGAGAACACTGAAATCCGTTCTCTGCTCCCAGGATGGCATGTTTTTAAAACTGGGTTTCACCAAATTTGAACTAATAATAATAATAAAAAAATTTAAAAATCAAGGGTTTTTTTTTTTTTAGGTTTGGTGGAAAGATTGAAATAAAAAATAAAAAATAAAAAAAAAAGTGCACAAAAAGCACACACTTTTTTCTGGTCATTTCAACAGCCTTTTGAGTTCACTTTACCTTGCAGGGCACTCACAGGGAGGGGTGCAGCTCATACAGCCCAGAACCAGCTCTTCCCAGCCCAAGGTGTGCTGCACTGAAGCCTAATTCCCCACCAAGGACTTCACAACAGCTTCACAGGTGCCCACAAAAGCAGAACACAGACTGAATCATCACCATTAGTCAAACCCTGGTCAGTCTCTCCTCTGCCCCAGGGACTGAAAGGGGAAAGATCCTGCTCTCAATTTGTTTCTGAAGGAAGTTTAGTTAGTACTCCTAAAATTATTTTTAAGGGCTGTAAGACACAGAGAGCCAGCCAGTGTGTTATTCCTACTTATCAAGCAACACCCAATTTTCATGAGGATAAATTAGCCTTCGCACGTGGTTAGAAATACCCTTTTAGAGCTGTCATATCACCCATCAGTTACTGATGCTACAGAGAAGGTGACTTGGCTTTGTTGATCTCAAACCCCACTACTCTGTTGGAAAGAGAAACATCAGGAGACCCTGCAGTACAGAGAGCAGGCAGGACTTCTAACACAAACCCCACAGTGAGAGGGTGTTACCAAACAGAAGAAGCAGCATGAAATATGAAGTGAAAAATATGGGTGGAAAAATAACAAAGAGGAATTTAAAACTCAGAGATATACGCAAAACAGTAATTAAAAAGAAAGCAGACACAGCCTGTCACAAAAATCCCAAATAGCTGCAGTTGAGCAGAGGTAGAGAAGGCTGTGCTGGAGAAAGGGATTGTAATGAGTTTGTGCCTCCCAAAGTTTAAAGTCAATCAGCAAGGGGTGGGGAAAGCTCTGGACAGTCCCCCAGCAGTACTACTGCCTGTTTTTTGGGGGGAGATAAGAGTGGTAAATAGGGTTTTGTGTAAGGCAGCAGTGGGTTATGCACAGAGCTATTCCTGAGTCTGGGTAGCACTGCTGAATGTTTCCTAGTTTGGTCACCTTTATAGCTGTGTGTCTCCCAAGAGACAGAAACTTTTCTTTTCTTGCTGAAGGTAATTTTTCTTAGAAATGGCAGCAATCTTGAGACCTTAACACAGTAGTAGCAGAAGGGAATCATGCAGCATGTTCCTTCTTTCTGTTCTCTTGTTTGTATGTTATCACCTCTTGTCTCTCTTCCTCATACTCTGGCTTTTGACTACATTTCCTGCTTCAGTTTTCATAAACATTTGAAGTCCTTCAAGGACATCTCTTCAGGTGCAGAAGGAGCTGGGGGCTATGGCAGCTCTCACAGAGTCATTCTGGGGGATGGAAAACAAAGGCTTGAGTCTGTGAAATAACTTATCTGGGAGAAATTATAAGCTCAGGCTGTCTGAGGGCATTTGTTAGGCCTACAGAAGAATCGGAGGCTGGAGAAGGAAATAAAAAAGTTCTTTTACCCCCAGGCTGTTGTCAACAAAAGGCGGTGTAGTGATACTGTGCTGCTTTCCTCCAAATCTGCCCTGGCAGGAGCAACTTCTAGAGCAGCCTGATCTTTATGAAGGCCACAGAGTTTATTTCAATGACCTCTGTATACCAGAACTTCCTGGAGAGGCTGGAGATCTGTAGAGAATCTCCATGTGTGCACAGAGAATCACAGAATGGTTTGGGTTGGAAGTGACTTTAAAGACCATCCAATTCNTAGTGGGTGACAGTCCTAGCACTTAAAAGGAACAATGACTTCACTGGCAGTGTTTCCCCATAACAATGGGAGCCAAAAAAGGGCCATGTGTGCCAAATGACCAAATCCAGCTGTTCTGGTCTTAAGCAGGGAGCTTAGCAAGTGTGACTAGAAGGACAGGGTCTGACTCTTCGTGTTGGATCACAGCTTTGAGTCAGTGGTGCCATAACAGCTTCGAGTCAGTGGATATGGCCATGAAAAGGCACAAGTCTCAAGCTCAGTCTTTCTGGCCAGGAGCAGCAATTTCCTTGTGTCTGCTCTTGGTCCCTGGTCCAAGAGGCCATGTGAGCATCCCTACACTTCCCTGGATAGCCACCGTGGTGTGGGAGCTGTCAGTAAAGAAAAAAAAAAGGGTAAATCCAGTGGGAAAAAAAGGGTGAATCCAAATATTAGTACTTTCAGACAGGGAGCTTGCTGTATGGTTCTTCCCTGCTCTTTTTCTCCTGACTCTCCAGCAGCTGTCACTGATGTGGGAGGGAGCCTTGTGAAATGGTGGCTGTGCAGTGAGAGTCTGGTGCTGGGGTTTTGGTTTGGACCTGAAACTGAGTCTGGCTGAATGGGTTCCTGATAGAGAGGCCTCTTGGGAGAGTGTTAAGATCCTCTACTGAAATGGAGGCTGTCTTATGGTTTCTCTCTGAGGCTGGATCTGATTGTGCTGGGAGTGTTTAGACTGAGAGCTCAATTGTGTTTTGACAACATCTTTTCCTGGTGTGACAGAGAGGAGCATATCCCAAAATCTGTCTTGTTGTGCCCAGACTTGTTCCTCAGCAGTATTTAATATTCTAGGTTTGGATGCTCTATAAATAAAGCAAAAGCCTTGTGAGTCTCTGCGGGACAGTCTCTTTCCTCTCCTCCTGATTTTAACACAGGAACCCTGGAAATTCAAAATCCAAACATGTGCATGAGAAAACTGGAGTGTGGCATCCAGCATGTTCCACTCCCCAATCCTGCTGTTGCCCTGAGGGGCCCCAGATTAGGGAGAGGCAGTGACTGATGTCTCCAGGCTCTTTTTGTCTCATATGATGGAGGGATGAGACATCACATGAAATGAAGGAAAAAAAGAATGAATTCTGAGGAATTTGTTAAAACAAGGAAATTTTAATCTTAAAATATTAATGAGGTCTTAACCAGAGTGGATGAACATATGTATGTGTAAAAGTACCTGATCCAGTAGTCTTGTGCTGGAGGAAAGGATTTTTAAAAATTGCTCATGGGCTGGTAACAGATTGAAGGAGCAAAGGGCAGGACTTTCCCAGCTGAAGGGCTAATCTCCCTCATAATTTTTATTCACTGTTGGAGGGTTTGAACCCTCAGGACCAGGACGAGTCACATCTCAGAAAAAAAAATCATGGTATTTACTGTGAAAAGGTTGATATTAAATGTCTTATTGTGACTAACTGATTTAAAACCAGGGCCATATCTATAGTGTTATACTAAACACTCTATCAACTCGAATAATTGGATTAATTTGAAAATATAAGGTCAGGTGATTTAAATGCTTTTCAAAAAGTATTTCATAACACATCTTTTTTACTTTGATGGGAAAGCAGGGAAAAAGCTCCTTTTATCCTACTGTAAAATCTCTATTTCCACAAACAACCATATCATCAAATGAAAAATGCAATTAAGCCACTGAATGAATAAAAATAGAACAACTTTCTTTTGTTTTTAAAGGGTATTTTCTTATTGTAATAACCCTTACCAGTAATGAAAATTATGTGCACATAACAACAGGAGGAAAATAGATTCCTGGGATGATTTTCACAGGTTCCAAGCAGGACATCTACTGCAAAATCTGCTCCATGTGAATATGAGAGTTGCAGAGTTTGGGGTGGTTTAGTTGTCATTCATCTAATTCCTTTACACCAATTCACTTTGTTATGAGGAAATTCATGTTTGTTTCATAAAAGCAAAATATTTAGGTCATGGGGGGGAAAGCATAAATTGGCGACTTGATATGCAATAAACATTTCAGTAATATATGCCAAAATTAATGAATTTTGTATTTTAATGTGGTACTTCTCTGGTATTTGAGCTATTTTTTCCTATCTTTTGTAGTTCAGGTGAAATATAATTCTAACTCCCAAAACAACAGTTTTTTTCATTTTCAACCCTCATCTATACAAAAGCCTTTTTACACTTTTTCAGTAAAGCAGAAAAGGCCTAAAACTAAGATTATTTTGCTGGCACAACATGAAGTATGAGTGAGAATCACTCAACTAAAATATCACTTACCTAAAATATATCAAAAAGGAAACCTGCCTGTTTTCCATGGTGTCAGGATAATTTTTTGCCTGTAATGGCCTAATTATATGCATATTTACATGTTAATTTAAGTTTCCAAGAAAGAAGTTCAAAGTGAAAACCAGGGAAGCCTAAATATTTAAAAATATTAATATTTTTGTTTGTTTTGTTGGGCAATTTGTCACAGAGGATGTTATTTAGTCAGACTAACTCGCATAATGCCTTGTCATGCCCAGCTGCACATACCAGTTAGCATCTCCATTCCTTGTGCCAGAGCCAGAGGGCACAAGGGGGCTTTCCTCCACCTCTGGTTTTGAAATTCTTAATGGGTTTGGATAGCAAAGAGCAAATAAAAATTAAAAAAACCCAAACCAAGCAGTGTCCAGATACGGATAAAAGGATTGAGGTGAGAAAGTTTATTTAGGGCACCTGAGCATCAACAAAACCCTTAACCCACCTTGCTGCTGGTTTGCATGAGAAAAAGCTCTTTTCAGGGTAAAGAATCAGAGGGTCAGGGCTAGCCAAGTGGTGAGCCAAAGGCTTTAAATCAGTGATGTGAGCGAGCTCTGGAGAGAAGGGTCTTGAAACCACAGTATTGAAAAGGAGCCCCAGTGCCTGGCAGGTAACCTGCCCCTCTTCTGGCAGGCCATTCCCAGTCTGGTTTGCTGCGGGGTTGAGATGTGTGTCAAGAGGTTGGGGCAAGCCCAGTTTCTGCCTGAGGATCGGGAATTCCTCTCCCGGCTGCATCCATCGCACTCCTGCGGCAGCCGGTGCCTCCCCCGGGCCGGGGATGCTGCAGCACCCGGCCGGGGCTGCTCCGTCCTTCGGGGCCGGCAGCCGGGAGCAGCTGCAGCCCGTCTCGTTCTGATCCCACACGGAGCTAAATCTGGAACAAGTCCTCCGAGATCAGTGGTGCTTCCCTCGCATAAAGCCACTCTACGAAAGGCAGATTATCCCAGACCAGATGTCACTTTTTGCAGCCGCTGCGGCGCCGGCACAGAGTGGGTTTGACTGACTGCACCTTCCAAGCTGTTCTTGGGTTCTTGCCTTCACCTCAGCTTCAGCATAAGGATCCAGGACAGCCAGCTAGCATTTATTGTTTGTCTACCTTATTTTTTCAGGAGCTCGGTTTCGTTGTTCCTAAACACAGGTCTGGCACTTTAAAAACTGTTTTGCTAAAATAAGCCTTAGAATCATCACAGTAAAATTTGGGATACACAGGGATCAATAGTTTATACAATCTTAGGGGTGAAATCTTTCATTTCATTAAAAAAACCCTGGAACTGTTCCTCAAGTGACCACAACTCTAAAATATCCCTAAGTAAGTTTTAAGGCTCGTGATTAAATAATGAGATCTCACCACCAGAGCGTGCAGAGCAGCCCCTTTTAATCTCTCAGCCAAATATAATCATTGTTTTTCAGCTCCCATTCCTTGCTCTGTTGCTGGCCACACATAAACTATTTTCTCCTATTGAACAGACTTTTCAACAGCACCCAGCCGCCCTGAAGTCCCAGGTTCCTTCCTAGCATGTCTCTGCCTCTCCCAGAGGGTGTGAGTAAACAAGCTTCATACTGTCCAAAGCTGCTATCTGGAATATTCATCTTTTCTTCCAGAACGAAGAAAAACCTTGCCTGGTTCTGATGAGGATATGATTTCCAAAGCTGGTTGCATTTAACTCAGAGTGAAGCAGAGACAGGGTTTATTACTTGTGTTGGAGAGTAACTTACCCTCTTGGTCATGTGCTGGAAGCTGTGGGAATGAAGGAAAAAAGGCTTTGTTTGAAAGCTTTGCTAAGAAAACCAGGTCCATACTGGATGTTTAGCAGATTTGACATTTGATTTTCTTCACAGGTTATTGTGTTGTTGCTGAGGGAGAAGAAATGGCTCTGTAAGGACTTCTGTACAGACCAGAATACATTTGCTTGTGCAGGAGCCCTTGAATTTGCACAGGTAAAAGCTTCTTCCTAAACGTCTGCGCAGTCAGACTCTGTCACGCACATCATTGTGAAGAAAGTGAAAGAGAGATGATCTGAACATGACTAGATTTGGAGATTGCAAATCATTTGCACACCATTGGTCCCACTCTAATCTGCTGCAGAGCATCTGGACCTCTGTTTTTTTGGAGGCTTAGAAGAGCAAAGCACCTGTATATTCAAATGAACTCCTTTTGCTTTGGATTCAGGCATAGAAAGACATCAAAATAACACCAAGGATAGCAAGTGGCTAAAATATACATAATTTTCCATTGTACAGATTCCTTAATGACACTATGCATATGCTTTCTCAAATATATGTTATAGCTATGACATGAAAAGCTCTCTTTGGAGCTATTTTGTGCAGGTGGACTAATTTGGGGAGAGAGAAATGGGTAAGACATCTGTGCTCCATTACATAGCTTGAGTTTAATTTTGAACAGAGAGAAATGGAGCAGTGGCGTGTGCTTTTCTCTGTAGCTGGAGTTTATGTCTAGGGAGAGAGAGAGACAGAGGTTTTTCCTGAAAGTTCATGCCTGTTTTACCACCTGAGAGGGGCAACTTTTGCCCATGTTTCTCCAAGCCTTGCTGTACCCTGATCGTGTATAAGCTCATAGGGAAAGGAGCAGGAATACCTGACATTCTCCTCCAGCATGTGCTGTATTTCACAGCAGGAGTTTAATGCCTTGCCATAATATTTTTCTATAACACAGCATGCAAGTCAAAATTCCCAGTACTTTCAATTACTGGACACCTGAGCAAGGAAACTGCTACTGATAGGATTAGCAGTGGTGCAGGGTAAGTGGCACGCAGTGAGGACCTTGGAGCAGTTCCAGGAGCTGGTTTCTGCACAGGAGCAGGGCTGTGCACTGAGTGAGGGTGGCCAGAGGCCTACTCATCATACCAGAGTGATCTGGGCAGCTGTGGCTGCTGTTTGCAGCAGAGATGGAGTATTGGATGCAGTAGGAGTGTGAGAGCAGTTCCAGAAACTATTGCTGGTGGCAATAGGAGTCCCATGAATTTCCTGGGGGCAGGGTTGGGTCTCTGATTCTCTGCATATTTCAAGCCAAATATTTCATCTTCAAGCTACCACTGAACGAGACAACCTATGTTGTCTCTTGTGCTTATAGATACAGCAGCATGAGATCTCATCTGATGTGATAATATGCTGCTGGTTCTGGGAGCTGCAGCAGGTTTCCATCCATGGCTGAGCAGCTCAGTCACACCATGTGTCAGGCTGCACCAGTCATGGAATTCCTTTGGAATGATTGTGCCTGCCACGATATGGAGCTATGAACAACAACCCAATTATCCCTCATTTAAGACAAATGGTGTNCAGAGTGATCTGGGCAGCTGTGGCTGCTGTTTGCAGCAGAGATGGAGTTTTGGATGCAGTAGGAGTGTGAGAGCAGTTCCAGAAACTATTGCTGGTGGCAATAGGAGTCCCATGAATTTCCTGGGGGCAGGGTTGGGTCTCTGATTCTCTGCATATTTCAAGCCAAATATTTCATCTTCAAGCTACCACTGAACGAGACAACCTATGTTGTCTCTTGTGCTTATAGATACAGCAGCATGAGATCTCATCTGATGTGATAATATGCTGCTGGTTCTGGGAGCTGCAGCAGGTTTCCATCCGTGGCTGAGCAGCTCAGTCACACCATGTGTCAGGCTGCACCAGTCATGGAATTCCTTTGGAATGATTGTGCCTGCCACGATATGGAGCTATGAACAACAACCCAATTATCCCTCATTTAAGACAAATGGTGTCATCATAATGACCACAGATAACATACAAGAGGTATCAAAAGGCAGAGCACCAGACAGCTCACACAGTCCAGGCTTTCTGGCTTCCTTTGGATGGGGGTGTGGTCTGTGCTTCCTCCTTACAGGGCATGGTTTCAAACACAGAGAAAAAAAGAATCCTTTAGATAGGCTGATGCTTTAGTGCCCTGGATTTAAGAATGAGGACTGATAGTACAGGTGAATATACCCTGGAGCATCAGAAGGAAAAGCAGCTCACCTGAGGCAGGAGGGACAGAAATATCTGACTGCCTCCTCATGGAGTCTGAAGCTGTGGAGCCCCAGCTTTGGTCTGAGTATCTGGATTTGCCTTTCAGGAAAAAGTTAGGTGATAACTGGTGCAATGAGTTCCCAAGGGGGTGCAGCGAGGGCTCTGAGATGCAGAGGGGAGGCAGAAAGGAGGAAAATTGCAGCCCACTTGCTTCATATTTCTCAGGGTGTAACCACCAGAAGAGGTAAAAAGCTTCTGCACCCTTCAGTTCCTTATCTTCAATCAAAACACAGTCCAAAACCATATTTTATTACAGTAAAAAGAATCAAAACCAATATCAGTGTGTTATAAGAAATAAAGGAGGAAAAAAAGTGATGGATACCCACAATCAATAATTGGCATCCAACAGATAATCTCACCTGTTGGAGAATTTACAGTGGTCACCACCAAATAAAATGCCATAAGTACATGAATAGAAAATTCTTTTTGAAAAGCAGTTGCAGTGGGAGGGTGCAGAGACCTAGCAGCTGAGGGGCAGCAGAGCTGCCATGCATCAGCATTTTCCTGAAACTCCCTAGTGCCAAGACACTGCTGGCTACCCTTAGGTAGGTGAATGCCTTAGGGGTTCACTGTAATTACTGGTCTACAATCTGTGTTAAGGAAAGCTGTGATTCTAAGAAGTCTGTAAAGTTTTCTGATTCCTTAGTCCTGTGTTAGGCAGTAGCAGGTGGCTTGGGCTGTGCATTACATTTACAGGCATTCCCAGGCTGCTCTTCAAAGGTCCTTTTGCACTTCTTTCTTCCATTTGCCTGTTACAAAAATGAGATTTTTTTCATGACTAGCAATCTGAGGTGGAATAACTCACTCCTGGTTCACCACAGAATAGCCTAAACCAATAACCTCAGAGCAGGAGGAGTTATGACCCAGTGTTTAGTAAGTGGGGGCACTTCTTGTTATTGCTGTGTGGGTAGAAATATCCTCTCAGATGCAAAATCTGAATTCCCTCACAACAAAATTCAGCAATCAAGAGTATGACTAGCTCTTAGTGTTTCCAAAATGGATGGCATAATTAAATGATTTAAAGCCTGCTGTAATCAAGAATGCACAGTCAATGAATATTCAAGCTGTTCTCATTGTTAGGGATGATAAAGAAGCATCTTCTCTTTAGGTGGGTTATTATTTATTGTCTAAAGAGTCATCCAGAAGATGGTGCCACAGTTCTGCCTGTGAAATGAACACCAGCCCAGAAGAGAGTCCTGGCACAGCAAAGAATATTTCATAGAAATTTAAGAGCAAACTTATTTTCAGGAGCAGTTCAGAGCTCCAAACCTGATATTAAGTCTGTGTTGAGGCTCTTATTGAAAACTAGGCCAATGTATCTTCATTGCTTTTGCTCTGTGTCACTCCAGGCAAGGTCAGCCAGCACAGCAAGGAAGAGAAAACCCTTCCTATCTCCCCATTCCCTTCTGAAAAAGGGACAGATCTTTAGGTATTTGTTAAACTGCTTGTTCTGGGTAGCAGCAAGACATCAAAAATGATAAATAAGATGAGGACAAAATAAGCCTTGTTCTGAATTCTTCACAAGGCTTCAGTGGCAGTAGGAAGTGCAGCATTAAACAGAGGCTGTAGCTGTTTCTGTTGGTTAAGGAAGGACAGTATTTCTGAGGCTCTGTGTCACTGAAGAAAATGATGAGGTCAAGCCTGTAGATCCCTGTAATGAGATTAAATAATCTGATTTCCATTTCACAAAGCTTTGCACTAACATAGAAGGAAAAAATGAGAACTGAGATTGGTACAAAGCAAAATCTTTGCTTCTACCAAAAGCAGGAATTTAATTTTTTTCTTCCATTACAATTTTCTGTTGTCTGAGGTTTCTTCTCTGTAGCTCAACCAATTTGTCATCCGATTAGTCTGATGAAGCATAGAGAAGTCATTTGAACTGTAAATTTTCTGCAGGCAAAATAAAATGCAAACAAGAAGAGCTTCCTGTGCCTGCCAAAGTGATGATACTCAGAATACAAATAAGAAAAAGCCATGCTGACAGCATAAGCTATTTTTATATTCTGTCATTGGCTCCCGGGCACAGCAGTTTGAACAGGACTGCATCTGTATTCCCAAACCCAAATAAACCATGTAGTCTTAAGTGAAGTTCATGTCTTACAGAATAGCTCTTTAATCATAGTGAAAGGATCCATTGCAGGAAGGATGAATCATGATGTTGATTCACACTCAAGCTGTACGTTTACTGTTTGGATTAACCCGGACACCACAGCTCGAGAGAGGAGGGTTTCCTGCTGCTGACAGGAGATGTGCAGGAGGAGCCAGCAGGGACTTCTCTGCTGGCAGCAGGAGCTGATGACACTTCACAACCGTGGTTCAGTCCTGGACCTTTTAGAAGCCAGCGTCACGACCTGGCTTTTTGTGGGCTGGGCACAGACACATGAGCGTGTTCAGGGTGTGGGTCCCCTGCCACCCTCCCTCCCACGGTGAAGCTCCAGCCTCCCCAGGGTGGCTGGATTTATCACCTGAAGGTCACCTCCAGGGCAAACCCTCGCAGCAGGACAGCCCCCACTTCCTCACTTGGCTGACAGGGATGAGGAGAGATGCTCGGCTGGGGCTGTCCTTTCCCACAGCCTTAGCAGCTCTCAGCTACACTCTCACGTGGCTCCTCTCTGAAAAGCAGCTGTGGCCTCATTCTCTTCGATAAAACCTTCAGCATTTAGAAAACACAAGCTCTTTCTCAGCACTCTTACACAGCTGAATTGTTGTATAGACATAGATCACGTACTGGTTGCCTGACAGGATGCACTTAACAACTCTAGCTAATTGCAATAACATCTTGCTTTTATAAACTGATTGCCACTGCTGGACCTCAAAGTCTTTTGGGAGGTCAGTGGCATTAGCAACAGGCAAGATTTCCCGCAGCAAGTGGAGGTGAAAGGAGCACTAATAGGACTGTAGCTAGCAAATGGACCGTGCAGCTACACAAAGGCCTCGATCCTGCAAGTTCTTCCAAAATAATCCTCTGGAAGA
>VZUA01005769.1:0-10155 GCA_013401035.1 Horornis vulcanius
TCCCAGGTCCTTTTAAAACCCTTCTCTCCAAGCTTTCATTATACAAACTAAGTACAAAAATACAAGAATTAAAACTAATAAGTTGCAGTCCTTGCACTCCAGGAAGCTCCCAACTGGACACACAGAAACCCTTCATGATCCCTCCTTGGGTCACATACCAGGGGAAAGAGAGAGAAGCCCAGATGAATCAGCTTGAGGGACGACAGCACCTTGACCTGGGTGGAAAGAGGGCACTCAGAGGCTTAGGTTCTAAGTGGATTTGGTCCATTTGAAATCCTTGGGGGACTCTGTGGTTCAGTGCAGATACAGGAGGGAGGTCACTGCTGTAAGTCCCCTGGCTCTGCCTGGCCTCATGTGAAGGGAGAAGGGTGGCTCCTTTTCCATGTGTTTGATAACTTGACAGCAGGACGTCCCTTACCTGCTCCCATTGTATCAGACAGAAAAATGATGTGCCATAAAGGCACAAGGAGAAAATTGTAACCAGTTAAATATCTCAAAAAAGCATCTCCAGCATAAGAAAGGATGAAGCTGTGACATGAAAGGGAGCTCTGACAACATTAATCCTCTTTACATTATAGAGAAATGAAGATCAAAAAGAGCCGTGAATTTGAAATAGAACCTAAAAGACTACATTGGGCTGGAGCTACAGGGATCATTGGGGCCATTTGCAGAGCAGAAATGGGATGTTTCTGGTGTGTCTACAGCAAACCCAAAGGAAACTGCCTCCCCAGCATGTCACACTTTCAATGCACCCAAACACATCCACACCCATCAGAAAGCTGTGGGTAGAGTTTTACTCCAGAGCATGATGGAGAGAGATGCTGAACTGCTCTTTCCAAGTGTAGAACAGAAAGGTGAACATGGACCCATCTCTCAAGCACCTGGTGCAGACAGCACCCACCTACACCTGTGCATGGCAGGGATTTGCAGGGTCTGCAGAGAGGAGGAGCTGCCTTCAGGGTTTGGGATGGGAAATCCACCCCCAGCCTTCAAGCCCCAGTGAAAGTCCCACAAAACAACACAGCAGCTCAAGGGGGTTGGTTTTTTGCTTTTTTCCAAGGGAAGTAAGGAGCTATTTTTATACCCTAGTAACAGCCTTTCTTTGGACTGTCAGTAAAACGTGGGAGGTTTCATAGTAAATGTTTTGGCTGACATTTTCTCAGAAACAGCAGGAAATAATCAGTGCATAATTAGAGAGGAAAAGACCTGCAAATGTCTATAGATCTATGTAGAGCGCAAAGGGCTTCTTTTTTTTTCCTAATTGACCTTAGTGAAGGTGAAGCTGAGCATGTTTTATGGAATTATAAGATGATTTTACAGAAATTCCTCAAAGGCTACACCAGTGGAAGAGCCAAGTTGCTAATTCTCAGTAATTTTTTTCTCTTCTCTTCTGCCATTCTCTTTAGCAATAACCTCTTCTGACCATTCTGGATAAGAAAGAGTACATTCTCTGGTGTCTTGCTTGAAAAGAGCTCTTTTGATAGGGTATCCCTTGACTCTAGAGGGGATGGGCTATCTTTGCTTGAGAAACCTCCATGGTTGCAATTCCCTTGTGTCCTTCAAGGTGGGTTGAGCAATCTCTACTCAGACAGCTTTTACCCTCTCAAAAATTGCTATGTGTCAGGTCAGCAGGAAAACCTCCACAGGAAACCAGACAATCTGCTCTAATCATGAAGGTAAATCTACCCACTGAAATGTTCACTGGGCCTTCTCTAGACTCAAGTGACTCCTGAGGAGACTGATCCAGTCTATCAGTTAAATAAATACATATGAGAACTGTTTCCAGAAAGTCTGATTATGTCATCAGCCAAGTGAAAAGGCTCCTTCAGAGCTGCCCTCATCTGTTGAGTAATTACCGAGTTGGGACAGGGGCTGAAAATCTCCTTTCAGCCATAAGGAAAGACTTGATGCACATATGGAGCAGCTAATTTTAAAACTGCAGTATATCCTCCATTTCCCCTCCTCTCCTCTTTCCAGAATACCAAAGGGGTTAGGTCACATCCCAGAGCAATCACTTGCTATGGTTTCTTTTCCCCCGCTCTGTTTTCCTTTATCAAACACATTTCTTTTTTCCTCTCNCCAAATGAGGCTTTATAATGGAGATATTCCTGGTCCCTTGTCTACATTGCTGCTAATAGAAGAAGTGTCTTACTGAGCTTAAAGGCAGGAAAATAACCAAGAGAGGATGAGCAGAGGGAGATTATACCAAAGTCTGGACACCAAAACAGGCAGGGACATGGAGAGGAGGAAGGAAAACTGCACTTTGCAGAATGAATAGCTCCTAACAAGTTTAAAGGAAACATTATTACAATTTTATTGCCATATTTTATGAAGCTGCTCTAAAAACAAAGTCCTGAAGAAGCAATTAGGCTGAGAACATGAATTTTGCAGCTGTATTTCCCTGGCCCTCCACCTGCCCTGTCAAGGAGCTGACGAGCATCCTTGTGCCGTTATGGTGACGCACAGCTCGCTTCATGTCCTTCAGTCCTCAAAGAACAAATTATGGATGGGGTCATGGGGGGACAGACCTACAGAAAACCCAGCAGATATTAAGATTCCTGCTTCTTCCCTATCCAGGGAGTTGAATCACAGAATATATTGAGGCTTTTTGGAAATGATGCCTTCTCACTTCTGCCAAACCAGCTGTTTTAGGAGTTCAGTGAGTGCAGGTCCCTCATGATTTCAGCTCAAGCTGTCCTGCCTACCCCTCTGAAAAGTGCATCCTAGGAAGTGCCTCCATGTAGGCATTCTCCAGCTGACTCCTGTCTGCTGCCTCCAAGTCCTGTGGTCTTTTTGCACACATTCCTCTGAAGGGAGAGTAAAATGAGTGAAAAATAACACTGCCAGGCAGCTGTCTCCAAGGGCGCTGGCTTGCACTGTGCCTTTGATAAAAATACTTCCAACCTCAGTTTCCCCACCTGGTGATTAAATAAGAAGTACTCATTGAATTTAGTTGGAAAGTGTCTTGCAACTTAGCTCCATGATTTTGTGGTGCTTTAACTGAACTACAAAATCCTCATCCTGATAATGCATTTTCACCCTCACTGGACCACTTCCCTCAGCTCAACTCATCATAGATGTGGAGAGTATTGATGTCTCCACCCAGACAAGCTTCTCCTTGTGGGGAAAGAGACAGGGAACTGATCTCTTCTCAGCACATATTTTAGGAAGGGATGCCAGGAGTGAATCTTTGTATCCATAAACCAAAAAGGGTGTTTTGGCATCCAATTCTTCTGGAACTTCCTCCTCGGCTTGTTCAGATGAGACACACCCTTATGAATGCAAGCTAACCAAGGGTTAAAAATATCTCCACATCAGCTGAATCAGACATAATAAAAGGCCATCAACTTTCAAAAATATCACCCCTTGGGTAAACAAGGTGCTTTGCAGACGGTTGCATAATTCTCATGTAAAGATTAAGTTCCCTTATGAGTTCAAAACATAAAAAGGCTCCAGAAAAGACAGCTGGGTGGGAAAAAGAGTGGAGTGTAACTGTGCAGCGGCGAGTTAACACACGAAATGAAAGGATGAAATGTTGCATGTGGCAGAGCTGCCTTCTCAGATGTTCTTTGGGAGTGTTTGAAAGAGTTAAGCCCAATAGTGGAATGTCTTGGGAATGCTGGCAGACGGAGAGTGAGCGGCTTTTTTCTTCCCTCTGGATGGAGTCCCAGGACCGAGCATGCAAAGTGATGACTTTGGATCTGAGTTTGCTCCTTGGGTCTGCAGCGGAGAGCTGGGAAGTGATGCAGTATTACCAAGTCCTTGCAAGGGATGTGCAAATGCCTTCCTAAGTCAGGAGAGGTATTTTTACCTCTTCCTTGCTCATCCTTGGGTGCAGCAGGACTCGCTCTGAGAAGATACACAGAGGGAGAAACCACATCCTGAAGGGCGTATGCAAAGGGAGAAAGACACATCCCTAAACAGTTTATTTTGGCTGCCGGTTTTTGTTGTCCGTTTTGGTTTGGTGGTTTGGTGGTTTGTTGTTTTTTTTTTTTTCCTTGCTTTTCATTCTCCTTCTTTGATGGAAATTTCAGTGACTCTTTAACCTTGCAGTTCATAAGGCGCCTTGGGATTAGCTGGTTGCCTCCGAGCAGGGAATCTGGGGTGAATCACACAGGGAGCTGGCATGGCAGCTGTGCTCTTTGGCTTTGAGGATCTGCTCTACAGCTGGGACAGCCTGGTGTGGAGCCTGACGTCCCGGGCTCTGAGGACTTGCCGCTTTGGAAACCTGAGGGTCCTGCAGCTCATGCTGAAGCCATGGTGCATTTCCAGAGACGTTTATCAGGTAGGGTAACAGAACACCAGGCCTGACCCTCAAACCCCAAGGCTGCAGTGGGGAGACCCCCTGGGAGACTCATAGGGTCCTGTCCTGTTCCTACCAACCACTTTGGGTCCTACACAAGTGCTGGGACAGAGGGGGTGCTGCTGGCAGGGGAGGTGTGGCAGGAGAAACTTTTTGGTTTGGAGGATGATGATGGGGTCTCCCACGGTGGAACACAAGTCCAAATTCTCCTTTCCACAGAGCAGGGGGGAATAAGTGAAAGAAAATTAGGGTTCAGTGTGCTATATCCCCTTTCCTTGAGCATTAAACTCAGAAGAACAACCTTAGCTTTTCTGCATCCTCAGGCTGTCCCTACAGCTGCAAAGGAATAATTTACAATATTCCCAGAGGAAAGGATGCCTAAAGGCACCTAATCTGTGGAAAATGGGCATTTGCAGAGGATTTTAAACTGTAGTAGCACTAATTATCCCTAAGTGACTTGTGCAATGCCTTCTGACTGCTTCATCTTGCAAAGTCCCAGGCATCTGATTGCCTAAAATTTCTGGTTTGCTTGATGTATGGTTTATGTGGTATAGAGAGCTTTGAGGCTTGGATGACTGGCTCCTCTGTAAAGTTACACAAACTGCTTGCTGCTTGAGGTATAGTGACACAGCTCTAACAAACTTTGTGTGTTTCTGAGACTGGTTAAACTGGGTTAAACAAACTGAACATCACAGAAGGAAATGTCTAAATGTCACTTTGAAAAACAACTCATTCCAGTCCATAGATGAGTCCAGGTTGCAGTGACACCATTAACTAACCAGATTGTCTGTTTTTTTAATCATCTTTAGACAACTGAGGCTAGACTTTTATTCTGCTGTGGGGACAAGCCCGTTACAATATTTATCATCTCCACAGATTTGCCTAATGCTGGATGCTGGAGTGATTGTTTGGTATTTGCATTTGGAAAATGGATTTTCTGCTGCTCCCACTTACTTGGTATTTTTGCTTTTCCTGTGCTTTGGAAGTCTCCATGTGTGAAGCCAACTCATACAAAAAGCAACAGATTAGAAGCCTGTAGAAATTGTGTGTGTTGGTTAGAGGGAGACAAGGGCAGGGCTCTTAGTAATTTCAGCAAACTTTGAACCAGCTTCAAACCCCTCCGGTTTCAGCAGACTTCAGGAATAGATTTTATGGTCTTTGGAGTTCAGCAAGCATGGGCATAATTTTTATTTTAAGTATTTGTTTGTTCCAGAAGACACCCACAGCCAGTAACACAAACCCATTACCCAGGGCTTGGCTTTGAACCCCCCCTGAGATGTACCACAGGGATGGCTCCAAGTGAACCACGCTGCCCTCCCTGGGCTCTGCTGACTCTTGGCTGAGGTGAACCCAGAGGTCAGCCCGTGCAGAGGCTGCCTATGGTGTGGGGCTGCCCCACCCTCTCTCTGCAGCATGTCTTAGGAACCTGAACCTGAAGCCAGTCAGCTCACAAGGGCCTGGGAAAGGGGAGGGGGAAGCAAGAGGGCTTGAGGCTGAACCTCATTTTTACCCTCCACCTGTGTGAAATCATCCTTAAAACTAAGAAGCTGGCTTTCAGATGTGTCCCGATTCAGATTACTGATAATGTATCCCAGCCTATGCACCACACATCAGGGGATGCCACAGCCTGTGAAGACTCCCAGGACTGGTGTTCTTTCAGCAGATTTATGTTGCTGTGAGCATTGAGCACATCCACAAGTGCACTTTTTCCATTGCCAAATGCACATGCCTTGAGCCATCCCCCATGGCATTATATCATGATCCTGGCACATTATTCCCAGAGTCACCAATGAAATGGGACCAGGAAAGGTGCCTCTCTTCCCACCCAAACAAGCATTAATGCAACCTGAACGATGCTCTCAGGTCAGGATGGACTTAAATAGTTGTTTGTTTCCCAGACAGAATCTATGAACATCTGCAAAAGCTCAGTAAAACCACATCACTTTATTTGTCAATACCCATGAGCTTGCAATTCTTTGGAGAGGATCTGAAATGCTGGGTCAGGTACCAGGAGAATTGCTGCTGGGTGGAGGTTTGTTGGAACAGGCATCTCATAGCTCATCACTGTGGAGTTCCAGCAGCAGCAGTGTTATTAGCAGCCAGCATGAGCTGATAGCTAACTCTACATTTATGGATATTAATCCTAAAAGCATTTCCTCCAGTAGCCAGCATCGTCCAATTTAAATGCTGGCAGGGTATTTTAGTAGAGTATTGCTTGGACAGAAAGCCTGACAGTTTAATCACTTCCCAGAGACAGAAACTCTTCCACTGCTGATTATTTAGACGAGCAAATAAGCTCTTGACTATGCTAGTTTTTGTTGTTACCATATATAAATCTCTGTTGCTACTGCACCTTGAGAGCAAAGCAGACCAGTGTAGGACTTCTGCCTGGTAGCAGAACCAGAAAAACTCTAAAAAGAAACATTAAAGAGAAATATTAGTCAACTTGTAAAATGAAGCCATGCTTTTTCATACTCTGAAAAGTACGATTTTTGTTTTTCTTTGATTTAATCACATCTCAGTGCATCTCTGCTTCTGGTACCTTTTGCTGAGACAGAGTTGGGGGCAGCAGAGCAGTGTAGCACACAGCCAGGTTCTGGCTGAGCAAGACCCAGGCTGCTGGGCACACAACACGGGGGAGAGCTCAGCTCCTCCACCAGCCAGGAGCATGGTTGCTCAGGTATGGCTCTGACTTAGATAATTTTTTTGAATCCTTGCCCTAGTCTGTTGTCTCCACCATACAAACAATCCAAAACTTGCCAATTCCCTTCTGCTATCCCATCTACAAAATATATAAAAACTAAGACAACATTGTACAAAGGGTACGGATTTACTGCCAATACGAGAGGCAATGGGTTCTTGGAAACAAGACAAGTTCCAGGCATCAACATAATCACTGTAATTCCCTTATTTATGATGAGAGACTTTACTTTCTTTGCTCTCAGAAAATCAGCACCAATGTTTTAGCACAGATAGATGAAATAGGAGTTTTGGGGTGATGCTGGCTGCAGTGGTTAAGAGGGGGATCTGAAACACTTCAGTCTTCAAATCCAATCTGACACACCAATTGGAAGTCTGGACTTGCTCAAGCTGCACCCTGAGCAGCAGTTGTTATAAAATAGGTTAAAACAATCAAAAATTTGTTCCTTCATTCTTGGTCTCCAGACTGGATTTGTCTCAGGGATGCTGAGTGACTCCATTTTTCACTGTCTGTAAGCAATGCCTTGGTACTCAGGCCAGCTGAGCAGTGCAGAGAGCTGGAGGCTTCTGGTATCCTGAAGGGTACCATCATCTGTCTCAGGCTGCATTTCTTCCCAGCAAATAAATCCTCCCCCAAGTCTGCTGTGATTCCCAGGGACACATTTGTCTGCCCAGTCTGACACAAACTTCTTGCCTTGATCTGTTTTCAGTGGGGCTAATATTCACCAGTTGCTATATTTTAATTGCAATGAATGCTTGCTATATTTTAATTGTGTTTTGTGATGAACCATGTGGTTTTCCAACTGCATGATTGGAATTCATTTGAAAAAGGAGATGAACAAACAATAAACTTCCATGTGAGGCTCTCAGACAGTCAGTTGTGCAAGATGTCACCGAGCTGTCGGATGTATTTTTACCAATGCCCAGATGTCTGACTGCTCTGACCTACTAAACAAATGGCCCTGTGAACTAACACAGTGCCTGCTTTTGCAGAAATACTCACATTTCAAGAAGTACTGGGGGAGGGCTGGCTTATTATTACGGGATTGGAAGTCAGCTCTGCATTTCAACATCCTGAAGATAATTCACTATTTATTTAATCTCCAAATCCATCAACAAATGTTTTAGTTTCCCGGCTATGCCTGTGCAATGTCAAAGAGCATTAGGCAGTGCAGGACCTACATCTACAGTAAAAATGTGTTTATGTGTCTTGACTGTTTAAAATCCCACCAACTGCTCCTACCAAGTCAGAGGCAGACCACTGGATGCAGAGCCATCTCTCAAGGATACCACTCACAGGCATTTAATTTCTCACTCTCTGTAGACAGTAGTGCTGTGTACTTTTTATATACTGCTTCTTACCCACTAAGTGCTTGGAAAGACAGTTAAGTAATTTTACTGCTATAGAAGCTAAGGCAGAATTGGATGAAATTACTCACTTCATGTTATGGGCACAAGTGAGAATTGTCTGCAGTACCTCATTGCCCCCTAAATGTCCAGTTACAGGCAATGGAATTAAGGAAGGAGGTGGCATGTAGAATTTTGGAAATGGGTGCTTATCTAAAATGAGGCAGAGGAAAAAGCTTTTGCTGTGCTGGCAGGTATGCAAATTCATAGAATATTCTATACTTAACAAAAAGTTTAATTTTCGCTATTAGGAAGAAATCGTTGTATATTAAGAATTAATTCTTCACTAGGGCAGTGAGGCACTGGAACAGATTGCCCAGAGAAGTTGTGGATGTCCCATCCCTGGACGTGTTTGAGGCCAGGCTGGATGGGACTCAGAGCAACCTGGTCTAGTGGGAGATGCCCCTGCCCATGTCAGGGGGGTGGAACTAGAGGACCTTTGAGCTTCCTTCCAACCCAAATCATTCTGTGATTCTGCTTTCCAGATCCTACAATTTTGCCTGAGGAGAATGCACCTCAGGTGTGTTTCCCACAGAATTCACACTGCTGGCCATGGGGTACTAATGTTTTTTCCCCCAGCTGCTGTGGGCACTGGGAAGTTGATCTGGAGGGCTTTGGGGTTTCTCCCCCATTCATCTGGGGTTTTGCTGGCACCCTGCTGGGTAGTGCATCAAAAAAGGGACAGACTGTCTCCACTTCATGGTGGGATCTGAGACATCCCCACACCTCCATATACCCTATGAGGAAATATGGTTTTCCTCCTCAGAAAGGAACAGTTTGGAAATTCCATTCTTGTTTCAGCATCATTCTTCACCCTGCTTGCCTTGAAGACATCTGATTATATTTAAGCACAATTAAAGATTCAGGAGCAAAAGCAGCATTTTGCACACCTTCCCTGCTGCTGTAAAAGGCTGTGAAAAGCAATGCTGGGCAAGAGGGAGGAAGGAAAGGGCTGAAATGTTAAACACATCATTTCAAATTGGCAAAATTTCCAGGTTTTGATTTATAGCTTCATCACCGAGTAGATTAATGTGGAATTCAAACACAACCAGCTCTTTGCTTTCCTTCCAGGCCTGACATATTAACATTTCCCATTAATCTAGTCAGCCCCAGCACGATGAAGGTTGAGGAAATGGGGGATTAGGCATGTGGGAGTATTGGGTGGGCAGGGGAAAAGAGCCAACAAAATTCACTTTAGTTAACTAACTAACTAAAGTAGAGAGCATGGGATGTTATTCAGGTCTCAGGTTCTAGCTGGAGCTGTTTCTGACTCCCTTAAAGACAGCAAACCCAGATCCTTTCTCTTCTGGTGCTGGGCAGAGGGATTTTCAGTGGGGCTGCTGACTTTCTGCTCAAAAGGACAATGGTGGATGTGGGCACTGGTGCCCCCATGGAGCTGAGCTCAAAGGGCTCTTTGCTGGCCACTGCCCTGTTCTCAGGTCATGCCCTGCTCCAGCTGGGGTTCAGGAGGCTTCAGGCCCTAGGCTTGCAGTCTGCCTAATTTCCAGTTTTGTGGAGAGGTAACTATGATTTCTTTTCCCCAGCACTCTTTGCTGATCCAGTCTACAGTCTCTGGAGCTGCCCTGGGGACTTCTCAAACTTTATTGCTACATATTTAAGCATTTATGACTACATATTTAAGCAGCTATGAGATTTGAACTGCCTCTCTTGGCAAAAAAAGAAAAAAAGAGAAAGAACAACGAAAACATCCGAACCAACAATAACTAAGAAAAATCAGACAAGAA
>VZUA01005781.1:7758-19731 GCA_013401035.1 Horornis vulcanius
TCAGCCACCACTGAAGAAGTTTCAATAAGCACCTCAAACTGTAAAACAACTAAATGCTGCTAATATGGTGGAGATAGTATATATAATCAGAGTTTCAATTTTCTCCTAGAGCATGAGAGTAGGACGAATTATTTGTGGAAAAAAAGGACAGAAATAGAAGAAAATAAAGCTTCCAAGCACAAATACTTTTCAGTGTTGTAAGAATAGGTAATGTGTCTAGTATATCATACTTAATAACCTTGTGTCAGAGCTCTGCCTTGTGTCCTTACATGCTTTTTTGGGATACAACTCTGAGCAGGGATATTGAGAGAGACCTGAAGAAAAGTATAGTGCCTGGGTGTTATCAACATCTCCAAAGGGAAAGAACAATACTTCAGGAAGGTCAATGTAGCATAGCAGTGTTGAAGTGCTCCCCGTCCTTGACTAAGCCCTCTCTACCTGTGTTGGGAAAAACAAAGCAGGATATTAAAAGAGCATGATTGTAACAGTGTTCTGCCAAAACCAAAGTTTCATCCTTGGTGAAATACATCCTTTCTGACTCCTTGGAAGCCATTATAGACATCATTCTTACAATTACAATATTCAAAATTTTAAGGAACATCGAAGTACGAATATGGTGTAGGATGTCACAGACTGCAGATGCTTTTATTTTAATATTTTTTAAAATACTATTTTTTTCTGGATGCATTTTATGTTCAGATTATGATTCCAACCCTACACAATTATTCTCTGCATTTTATAACTATTCTGATTTGGTAATCCAGAAAAAAACATTAAAAAATATCAAAATATTGAATACACTTTGTATACACAATACACAAAGTATATTGTATATTCATCACTTGTATATTGTTCTACTTTTCCTTGCACTGCAATGCTTACCTGCTTTTAAAAGCCAATGGTATTTTTATAAACTCAACAGATAGTGTTTATCTGCAGTGACACCTTAGGTCCTAATCAAAACATTATTTTGAATTTCAAAATTTGCTGAACTTTCCCAGTATTACTCTCCCAGCAGACTCCCAAGGAGGGGTTCTGCTGTTCTTTGACCAGATTCAAAGATGCCTTGTCAAACAGCTGTGTGACTAAGGTTTTTCTCACCAAATTCTTTTGGGGAGTTTCAACAGTGTGAAGTGCTGCTTTTCAATCTGCTAGTTTTCAATTGGGCCTTTTTGGCATTATGGTAGTTCCAAAGATTCTAACTGACATCAGAGGAAAATACAGCCACAATCCAAACTGCTGTGGTTTCCTTTCAAAGGCAGCCAGACTCAAAAACAAAGAAACTCCAGTGCTTAATACACAGACAACATTTCACTAGGGGAAAAAAAGTCTTTAGCACTTTCAGGAATGATATTTCTGTACTTATGCATTAAGACTTCAAAATTCAGCATGAAGTTTTTCTTTCTAAAAACATCACGGTGTTAAAATACATGTATTGATTATTGATTCTTCTGAATCAATATATCCTGAGGTAGATGAGTGAAGAGAATTACACAATGTAAGAACTGCTGGAAACAATTATTTAGTAATAAACAAACTCTTGGTCTATAATGTTATATAATGTAATTTCTGATAATACAGCTTCAAGCATTCCCTGAACATGAATCTTAATCTTTAATAGACTATACAAAACCCACAACTATTACTATGCAAACCATTCTTCTATCAAAATGCAGGGTGTGTATTATACTTCAGAAAAATAGCTGAATAAACTGTTTCTTGATCTTCACTATATGCTGTGTATTGACCTAAAATATTCAGGCAGTATCTGTTCTTTCAGAGTGGGAAGGAAAGCAGTCCTGTGAGTACAGAAAATACAAAAGAAGATTCTTTGGTGTACATGAACATATGCACAAATTTCAAATTCTCTACAAATTAAAAAAAAAATCTACCAACAAATTAGCAGCGGAGAAGGCATTACAAAAAACTTCCATCTACTCTTCTCCTGTTGGTATTTAAAATTTTAATCAAACAGTAAATAAAGGTCAACAAATGGCTTCTCTATAGTTAATTTTCAATTATAGCTAATACCATGCATTAAAGGCATAGCAAGGCACTGGCTAATATGTTAAGGGTAGGAGGAATTGTACCAATCTTTCATGCAAAATACTAAAAAAGCACATCTGCTTAGCAATTGATCTTAAATTACTATTTCTGAGTGCAAGAAAGCTTCAGATTAGCAATGCTGTTCTGACTAATTCATTCTGCTAAAGACTAACTGAAAGCAATAAGTTTTTAGATAAAATTCTTTTCTCTCAGAGCCCTCTGTTACTCTGGCATTAAAGTATCTCTGACATCACATAAAGGAGTGGTTTCCATTTTGTTTTTCTAAAGCTGTTAGCCTTCAGAACAAAACCAGTTTGCTGTGATAAAATCTGTTTTTCCCATCCTGGACTTAGTTACCTTAGCACCTGAGCAGGTCAAGAAAACATACAAAAGAAAAAGGAAATAGGAGAAAGAGAAAGAAGAAAGAAACAATACTTAAATATTTGTTAGTAATTTTTCTTTTTTTTTTTTTTTTATATGTATTAAAATAATCCATATACATTTCTCAGCTCAATTACTTATAAATAACTTATCTGCAGAATCAAGTAAATCTGTCAGCTGTGGAAGTTTATTTTTCCATGTGCTATCTTGAGATAAGCAGGTCTGTAATATTATATTTCCACTGACATAATTGTGCATGAATTCTGATCTGATTTAGTATTACATGGTGCAAAAGGTGACACATTTTCTTTAATACAGCCCATTAGAAAAGGAAAGGAATTGCCAATGTATGAAATGTAAAGAGTTTGATTGAAAGAACTCTGGGACTTGAGGGTCAACACAGTGGAAAAGTAACTTGCTCAACTACCCCAGGCACTAAACACTTTGACAAGCAAACTTAATACCCCAGTGCATTTACTGAGACAATCAATAAAAACACTGCACTATCAGACTGCTACAGCTGTACATTAACCTACTATATTACCTCAACTGCTCCTGAACCAGTCAAACATGCATTTGCTGATCATGCAGATAACACAGATACCTCACTGGTCCTTAAGTCACATTTAATAACAAGTCAGAATGCTAAAACAACCATTGACTGCTTTTCCATATGCCGTAAATTCCGATTTTCAAGTCTATCTAAATTGTACACCGAAGACTATATTCAAAGAACTACTGAGATGGTGAAGACAACTGCTCTGATATTAATGTATGAGACTTTTAAGGTAAACTCTGCACATTCTTACTTGGATCCTCAATCCACACCTGTTACCCCAGCATACCTGCACCTGGGGCTTTGAGGTCCCTCCCTGCCTCCTTGCCTTCTCCTGATGCAGGTCTCAGCATCCTCACATCCTGATGCAGGTCTCAGCATCATCACATCCTCACATCCTCGCCTGCCCAAGGACTGGCGATTTCTGCACCTTAAGTGGTCTATGTTTATTTTTATATCTTATTTCTGCTACTCCTTCTCCCTGTTCCTGCTCTAGTTCCTACAGACTCCTCAGCTCAGAGCTGCTCCAACAGGGTTCATGGGCGGGCATCGGTGCTCTAGTATGCAGCTTAACAGAAAAGTCAGTAAATCTACATGAAAATCACTGCCCTCCTTGGCACGTGGTCCCAGTGCTTGACCTCTCATGTGCCCAGGCAGAAGCAGTCTGGACATGCTTCTTACCTTTGGAACTTTTCTAGCAGTTAACAGTAAACGCATAGAATTCCTACCATAGAACAAAATGGAAACAGAACAAAGCAGTTGCATGCACTATTTATCCAACAGCTTTATGCTAAATATGCCTCTTAAATCTGCCAGCAGATTACACCTGAGGCAGACTCTGCTCTGTACCATGCTGAGATGTGTCCTAGATGCTGCTGCACAACACCATGTTGGTGTTATGGATATTTCCACCACATTGCTCTAGGATGAACTTTGTTTCTAAACACCTTGGGCACAGGCGTTTCTTTCATTTTGTCAGGATTTTATTTTGCCTGGATGATCTGTCCTGCAACTTCATCACTGATCCGTACATCAACATTATGTAAACAATATAAAATTTTCCACTGAAACACAGATGTTTCAAACTGTAAACAAAATGCATCTTGCATATTGTTTGCAAAATCTTACAGTTTAGTTTCCCATATTCCTGTATTTTCCTCCATAAAGCACAGCAAAGCCTGATCAACTGTCCTGGCTAATTTTTGTAGCTGAATTTGCAATTTTCCTCAGAAGCCTATCTGTGAAGTCAAAGACAAACACCTAGCTTTTTTTGTGGATTTTCAGCTGTGTTGTAGCATGAGCCTCACCATCAAACCTCAGTTGAAAACCCAGACTGCAATACAGCATTCATGGCACACAGCCATGTTGCTGAGCACCCTCTTCTCTCACAGCATCACCCCTGCCACTCATTCATTCTCATTCACATACACTGTGTCAGCCACATGCTCCAGTGGGAACTGGGTCCATGCAGCACTTACCTCATGCTAGCACACCTCTACCATCACTTTTCTCTACAAGGCTTCCAAAGTTGAATATTACTATAATTTGTTAATTTTGTCAGTATTATAATTTTGAATAATTACTATAATTTGTGTCTTTGCACAGCAAGGTTTTGGAAGTGGGTGGGCTATAGAGCTGGCTGCTATGAGAAGCTGCTGGAAGCTTCTCCTATGTCTGGCAGACCCCATGCCAGCCAGGATGGACCCATCGCTGGCCATGGCTGAGCCCACCAGCAGTGATAGTAATGCGTCTGTGATAACATATTTAAGAAGGAAATAAAGAACAGATATTGCACAGATGTTATTCTGGCCAGGGGAAAAAAAACGAAGTCAAAATATGTGAGAGGAACAGCTCTGCAAACACGAAAGTCAGTGAAGAATGAGGGAAAGAAGGTGCTCCAGGGGCCAGAGCTGAGATTTCTCTGTAGCCCCAGACGAAGACCATGGTGAAGCAGCTGTGCCCCTGCATCCCAGGGAGATCCATGAGGATGCCATACCTGCAGCCTAGGAAGGAGGGAGTGGATGCCTGAGAGGACAGTGCGACCTTGTGGAAAACCCATGCTGGAGCAGGGTCCTGGCAGGGACCTGCAGACCCACGAAGAGCGGAGACCTTGCTGGAGCAGGCTTCCTGGTAGGACGTTTTAATCCTGCAGGGGACCTACACTGGAGCAGCCTGTGCCTGAAGGAATGTACTCTGTGGAACAGTAACCCACGTTGCAGCAGTTTGGGGAGAATTGCTGCCCACAGGATGAATTCAGTATAGAGAAATTTGTCAAGGACAGTCTTCTATGGGAGGGACCCCACGCTGGAGCAGGGCAAGGGCTCTCCTTCCTGAGAGCAGTGTCAGGAACAACCTGTGAAGAACTGACTGTAATCCCCATTCTCCACCCCCCTGCTCTATTAAAGCAGAGGAGGTAGAGCTTGGGAAGCAGAGAGAAGTGGAGGTAGTTTTAAGATTTATTCTACTTCTCATTATCCTGCTGATTTTGTTAGTAATAAATTACATTAATATCCCCTAGCTGAGTCTCTTTTTCCTGTGATGGTAATTGGTGAGTGATCTCTCCCTGTCCTCATCTTAACCCATGAACCCTTTTGTTATATTTTCTCTCCCCTGTCCCGCTGCAGAGGGGAGTGATAGAACAGCTTTGGTGGGTGCCTGGTATCCAGCCACGGTCAACCCACCACACTTACACATTACAATCTCTGCTTCCTGTGGGACTTGAAGGAAGATTTGTTGTGCGTTATGGGCTCTACACTTTGCTGTAGAAAATGCTCAAAAGGCATCTCTCCAAAGGAGTTTGGGGCTGTTCTTTGGAAGGTTGAAAAAATGATGTTACGAATAAACTTGAAGAAACATTTAGGTGGCTGGTAAATCAGTGACTAAATGGCTCGCTTAGAGATGCAAGTGGTTCATGACAGCAGTTTAAACAATACTCAAATATCATGATTCTGTGTGAAACTACTTCAAAGAAATTCAGTTACAGAATGAAGAATGGTGATGGTCCATTCTCACCACTTTTGAAACCACATCATAGTGCTAAGGTATAAATCAACTTGAACACATAGGAAGGTTTCAAAGCAAACCCAGCAGTAAACAGCTTTGGTTGTTTCCTTTCACACTCATTATTATAGTTATGGAGAAGACCATACAGATGTTTTTAACTACACACTAAAGTTACCTTTTGAGGACCTAGGTGAAAACAGCCCTTCTCCCGGCCTCAAAGAATTTAAACCTACTTAGTTACATTAAGAAATAACATTAAGTGTAGTGGAAAAAGTATATCACATTTTAAAATAGCTAACATAATTTAGACATATTCTTTATTTGATTTAATAATTTATTGAATTATACTTGGATTGCTTCAAAAGGAACATCATCCACATTACATTGGTCACAGGTGAACAACACCATGTACAAGGGTAAGCGTAATTCGTTCAACAGTTAGACTGTCCTGGGGTAATCCATAATACTATTACATTCCACATCTTTCTATGCCCAAAGCTTGCTCCTGTATCTTTAAGACCCTGAAAACGAGAACTTTGTGTGTAGGGGACGCTTTTAGGGGCGTTAGTAAAACTGGCTCTCCCTCGGCAGTTTCCTGTCTTTTGCCGCGTGCTGTTCGCTTGGCTAGCTGGCTGGTCTTTGCTTAGGCAGAGGTTTTGTTCCCCTTTCTGGATTCTCTTTTCGTTGGTTTTTGGTTTTTGGTTGTTTGTTTGTTTGGGGTTTTTTTTTCTTTGTGTTTTTGTTTGTTTGTTTGTTTGTTTGTTTGTTTGTTTTTGTTTTGTTTTGGTTTTTTGGGGGTTTTTTTGTTTGTTTGTTTTGTTTGGGTTTTTGTTTGTTTGTTTGTTTTGTTTGTTTTTTCTCATCTGCTGCCTTGGGGCGACTTCCACAGGCGCCCACCTGTTGCTGCCAAGCGGGGCAGCCCCCGCTGCAGTGCAAGCCGCTCCCACGCACCGACGGCGCTCAGCCCAGGACAGCCGCTTAGTTTTGCCTGTCCTCCCGTCTCCTGCCTCAAAGAGGGTGAAGTCCCTCCCCGAGTTCTAGCCCCTTGATCAAGAGAATACCAGCCGGGGCTGCAGCCGTCGGGGAGAAGAGCAGAGCGGCGAAGGGGCAGGAGGAAATCTGACACCACCTTTCCCTTTGTCCTTCGAATCACGCACGCAAATGCGGAGCACCACCTTGGAGGGGAGGGTTGTCCCCAGCATTTTTGGGCCTCTTTGGTCTCGAGAGATAGGAATTTTGCTGGGTTTTTTGCCTGTTGCTCTGATNCCTCAAATGCTGAACTTCAGATATAAGTCTCAGATTCTGCTCTCATTAATTCTTATTTTACTTCACTGAATTTGATAGTATTTCAAGACTGCACCAGGACAAAGAAACCTGATCTCATTAAAACTAAACCTCTCAGAAGGTTGTCCAAGTACCTGTTTTCAAAGATGTGTACATTAATGATGAAGACTATATGACGTCCCACTACAGGGCAGGATGAAAACTGCTTTTTTGTGAAAGTTGCTATGCAAACGCTCCACATGATCCAAGGTATATCCAAGCAAAAGTAACTTCATATCTGTGACTTGGGGGTGATACAATGATCAAAACCATCTGAGTTTCTAGACTGAAGACTGAAGCAGTCTACACCATCACCCATACATTGTGTACAATTTTTATAAAAACTACACACCTCTTATCAACATCTCTACCTGAATAACTAAACTGAGCTGAAACCAAATTACTGAGAAGTATGACTTCTGCAGCCATGTACTGTAGATTGCCCTGTTGTAGAGATTTTTTGTAAGTACACACTGTTTTATAAGCTAAGCTTTGAGGCAATAACAGATTCATACATACATAGCTACAGTTTTCATTGTAAGGTGCTGTTGGTTTTTTATTTACAGTTAGTACTTAGGTACTATGTTCATGTAGAATTTAATGGTGGAATCAAGCTATAGGTGGACCAACAGATTTACTCATTCTGGAATTTTAACTCCACTCACTCTCTTCCTATGTATCATTCCCCCACCATTTATATTATAGAAAACCACTGCCACTGTAATAGATCACAATCTTTTTTATAGAATATAAAAATGCAGGCTACATCGGAGCTATCTTTCCTCTCCCTCATGATCTCCTCTAAGCAAAAATGCAGGCATGCTTCTGAGACAGATTACAAATGTGTCTTGGCTTGAGAAGAAACTTAGTACCTCTGAGTAGCAATGATTAAAAGCTTTAAAACATATTTTAATTTGACTCAACTATAATTCACTACAAAAGCTTCTAGTTATCTTGAAGTACAATACCATTGATTGAGAACTGCAAAGACTGTTTCAAAGAATGAAAGGCTAAAGAAAGAGTAACCAAATGTGCAAATGTTTTGAATATTTTTTCTTAATAAAATGTAAATATGAAGGTAAAACAAAACAGTGTTCAAAATGTGCATCTTCCTCCCTTTATGCCTGCAATGGTAGCAGTTCTCACTACCTCTCTGCTGAGGGCTTCCAGCAAAATACTGACCTGAAAATCTTCGAGATTATCTAAAATCTTACCTGGAGCTTGTTAAAAGAATAAAGCCATGTGAAGAGCATATGTGAATTTCTTAAAAGCTAGATCTTAGATACAGAGACAAATCTTAGATACATAGATTATACATATTGACTGCTACATTATTATAACTGTGTAAAAATGCTTTTGATAGCTTTTTGATAACTTCATGTAATTTAACTGACCCTTATTTGCTAAGACATTGTACAAGCCAGTATTTGGAAAGGAGCCAAAAGAAAAAAGGAGAGAAATCAGATTAAACTGTAAATCTGTGGTTGGCATAGATTTAGCAAATGTTACAGAACATTTCGAATGCAGAATCCAGTGCTATTTCTTGGAAACACTTGTATTAAATGAAGGACAAATGCCTGAGCCAAACAAACTGCATCTTTTTCAATTCCTAAATACATAACAAGACAATAAAGAAAAATCAGGAAAATAGGTTCCACTGCTAAGCACCACTTTTTAGCCAATACAAGTAGTATACCTGCTGTTTTAATTATTATTCATATTGCAAGTGAATATGAAAGTTGAGATTCTCCAGCAAAAAAAATCATGTCCTATGGCCTTAAATGAACAGTCCTGTCTTGACTGCAGCAGAGGGTGAAAAAAGTTACTAAAATCCAGAACATCAGAATGAGACATGGTAAGTGCAAATTGATCTTGTCAGACTCCTCTCAGTATTACATAAATACTGCAAATAAATGCATTCATAAAATGCATTACAATAACTAATTTTATATATCTTGGCATTCATCATCCTCAGCTGACTACTTCTGTAACTCTGCAATTTAGGAGTGTCGAGCAATGTCCCTCCATGACACATAACCTACATCAGTGCATGCCCGCACTGAGGTCGTCACGTAGCGAGTCACTGATATCCAAGTCAGCTCTAAAGAAAGACACTTTTCATAATCGCCCAACAATCTGGTAAGTGAAAACATATGGATAGGTTTAGGTAAAGCCTGCAAGGAGCCTTTACTAAATGGAAAACAGGTGCTCCAGTTCCATGCCATGTAATACCCTGTTGATCATTAAGTCCAAAGGTTACAGGACTAATAGCTTCCTTGTGGTAATCAGGGAGCAAAGACATTGGCCATGGTCAAACAGCTGGGGCATATTTTACATATTTGCAACATATGCTTCAGTTTTAATGAAAGTAAAGGTTTGGCACAATTATTAATCTTGTAACTTTCTTCTCCAAAGGAGACCCATTTTCCTGAGTCTTCTATTATATCACATGAAAAAACCAGGAGAAATAATAAAACCCAGAGGCCAGTACCAGCTGGTTTTACAAAATGTGCATTTGTTTTCTTACAAAAATTAATTTTGCACATAGCTTTGAGAAAACACACACAAACTAACAAAATGACACAAACCTGCACCCCTCCATTTAGACAAAAGATGTTAGAGGAACAGCAGTAGTTAAGAGAGTATATCTAGTCCACCAGAAAGGAAAAACAGTGTACTAGCATCTAACAACAAACAAGTTAGTCCTAACCATATGTTTATTATTTACAATTTAACCTAGTGCAAAATAATGCCTACTGCAAACATACTGAATAAATAGAATAGGCCATACATGCTTGCTTAAAAAAGTGTAGTTTTTTTTTTCCAATTCAAACAGCATATTTTATCTTGAGAGCTCAAAACATTTGCAATAATGAAGACAGCTTTGAATTTACAAAAATCAACCTTAACACCTCCTGTATAGAAAAACAGCTCTTAAATATTCAATAAAAGGGCTCACTGAATGCACGTGGTAATGTCAGTACTCACTTTAATTCAACCTTGGTAACTAGATCTAGAAAAATGTTTGAACTTTGGTGTCAGTTTGAGGAAGCTGAATATTAGATCACAACATTGAAACCTAGAGTGATATTTCTAATTAGGGGTGTTTGCTCAGAGGATCACCAGAGAGTTGGGGGGAGGGAGGGGCTGACCTCTGCCCTCATCTTCTCCTCTAAAGGAGTTTGTTTAGCAGTTTCCAAAACTCACTAAGCAATAACTGCACAGGCTGGTTTAAATTACAAGTAGTCAAGCACTATTCTTTGTGAACTAATCACAGTGGTTAAAATATCCAGAAATACACACACTACTGGTATGACACATTAGCACCAGATCTAATACTAAAGCAAAAAGAAAAAGGAGAAAATGGCCTCAAATGGATGGTAAATCAGTGTCTATCAGAAAACAAATGATGATTCAAAGCTAGCATATTGAGATAAAATTCAAGCTTTCCACAGCTACATGATGGACTTTTACAATAAATCATATATTTTCTTGCTGGAAATGGATGCTCATATCATTTAGTATCAAAAAAATCACATATGTGTTTTGTAAAAAAAGATTTTGTTAGTACAGTATTATGAAATTATGTAGCTAACAATTTAGGTGATGTATAGAAGAATTTCACATAATAATTGCAAAATGTTTGACCTGGCAGTGGAACAAGGAAAATANGGCATTTCAAATGCTGCTGCCAGCATATGAATTCTTACAGTGTTGTATAAATGTACATCTCAGCCAGAAAAAAAGGTCAAGAGCATAAATTAAGATGCAGTGTTTTTCTCCTCTCGGGAAAAAAAAAAATTGCTGTATTACAACAGAAGTGGGGGAACATTTGTGAAGGTCAAAATAATCTGAATTTTAATACAGAGTTGTTGTAAAACTATCTATTTCTTTTTCTTTTTATTTTCTTCCATAAATATCACCCTTCTGATAGGAAAATATCAGCAAGAATTGAGGCATCTTCACTGCACTCATCTCAGCAGAAAGCTATCCTGCCAGTGCTAGCCATTGCTTCAGTGGTGCAAGGTCATTCTGATTTATTTTCTTTGTTTTTTCCCTCCCTCTGGGGTACAACCAATCACAGAAGTCCCATAGCTTGGCTCAATAATATGTGGAAATGAGTTGCTATTTACTGTGGTTGCAATCCTCAACCTAACTAGCAGCATCTAAACTGAATTGCATCCACTAAAATAGGTGAATGATCTGCTGTGGTTTCCCAGCTTGCAGGGCCGCAATGCAAACTTCAAATCAAATGGATGTCCATGAGAATTGTGATTATTTAAATGTCATATGGAGTGCAAAACATTCGAGACATTCTTCTATCTAGCAATTCTTTGAAAATTTTAGATGTCAATATCCCATCCTTAACCAGTATAGAGTAGCTATTTTCACACTATTTTTCCCCTGAAGTGCAGCCCTATTTGTAGTACTCAAGACAGGGGGAATTTTTGTCCTTCAAAACCAGTTGTTACTGCAGTTTTCTTCACAAGAGCTATCAAGTTCCAGACAGGCTGAGATATTCTTGTTGCTGGCAGAAAAAAAATTTGATCCAGCTCTGGACCAAAAGAAAAAAAAAATGGGAAAGAAGAGGAAAAGCAAACATAAGAAAAAGAACAAAAAGAAGAAGAAAGAAAAAGAAGAAAGAAAAAAAAAAAAAAAGAAAA
>VZUA01005835.1:0-10012 GCA_013401035.1 Horornis vulcanius
AGTGTCCAAGGCCAGGTTGGACTTGGAACAACCTGGTCAAGGGGAAGACGTCCCTGCCCATGGCAAAGGGTGGAATGAGATGGGCTTTAAGGTCCCTTCCAATCCAAACCATGCCATGATTCCATGATTATCCTAACCTAGCATCAGGCTGAAATCCCTGTTTCAGCAAGGAAGAGGAGACTCAGCAAGCCTTCCACAGGTCTGCTGGCTCCCATTTCCCAAATTTAGCTTAGGAGGGAAAAGCTCTGGGTGTGAAACTCTGCTCTGTGGAGTTTTTGGCATTTTCCAGAAGCTGCTAATGAACTGTGTGAACAGGAACAGGGAGCTCCTCCTCCCACTGTGTGATCCCTACTCCTTCCCAGACACCACAGACAAGAGCCTGTGCCCAGCTCCAGTAGCAAGGCCAGAATCCCAGGAACATCCCTCAGCCTGGTAACTGGGACACTTCCCTGAGGCAGTGAATTGTGACTGACAGGAGACCGCAGGGCGCCTGGAAATCAGATTTCTTACACTCAAACAAGTGCTACAACCACGAGCATGCCAGGCTGGAGCTTTTATTTACTCGTGGGCTTCTAAAGCTCTGCAGCAAGGCTGGTATTCCACTAAAAAAGAGTCACTGCCTCTGGCTCTGAATGAAGCTCAGGAGTAGCTCAGGGGCTCCCTTCTCCTCCACAACATTCACGGAGATCACTGATCCAGACAAAAACCGTGGCAATCAACCCAAATGGTTTAGACTGAAAGCTGCTGCCGTGGTGAGTGAAATGCTGTTGGCTCTACACTGACTGAATCAAACCCACCCCAGTAATTCCTTGGGGATACCCAGGTGCTGCTTTGGTGATCCCAAGGCTGTTCCCACGTACCTGGCCGGCACAAGTCCCCGTGCTGCTCCTTTTCACTGGCATAAACCTCCATGCACCAGGCGTGGTAGGCAAAGGAGAACAGGTCCTCTATCTTGGACGGGGGGCGGATGGCATTGTTCAGCCTCTTCAGCCAGTCCTGACACTGCTCAAAGGTGGAAAACTGACACCTGGCCCAGAGACAAACATTCCATGGGTGACTTTCAGTAAGAGAAACCTCTCTAGAAGGTGACAGGCTGAGCATGAAAAGCTCTGTGAGAGCACAAAGTGAGGATAAACGCCTTATTGACAACTTAGTTCTGCTTCCATGTGCACTCTACTGGGAAGTAAAATGAAACCTGTGGAATGAGTAAGGAAACACTGAGGGGTCAGGATTGACTGAGCAGCAACGTTCTGTGACTGGGAATAAGCAGGGTGTGCCCTGCCAGGAATGAGGGGGACATTTCTCCATGTGTTACTTATGAAACCAAGGAAAGATCATTCAGGTCAAAGACAGGAAGGTGTTACAGCCCCTTCTGACTGCTGGAATCAGGAGGAAGCTCAAGAAGCTATCCCACACATTATAATCTACATAATGTAACTATAACCACAGTCCTGTAAACAAGAACAGGCTGGGAGAGCTGGGGGTGCTCACCTGGAGAGGAGAAGGCTCCAGGGAGAGCTCAGAGCCCCTGGCAGGGCCTAAAGGGGCTCCAGGAGAGCTGGAGAGGGACTGGAGACAAGGGCTGGAGGGACAGGACACAGGGAATGGCTTCCCACTGCCAGAGGGCAGGGCTGGATGGGAGATTGGGCAGGAATTGTTCCCTGGCAGGGTGGGCAGGCCCTGGCACAGGGTGCCCAGAGCAGCTGTGGCTGCCCCTGGATCCCTGGCAGTGCCCAAGGCCAGGCTGGACATTGGGGCTTGGAGCAGCCTGGGACAGTGGAAAGTGTCCTTGCCCATGGCAGGAGTGGAATGAGATGGGGTTTAAAGTCCTTTTCAAACCCTTCTCTTTCTGGCTTTGTTGGCTTTGCCCAATGTTACAGACTAACAACAAGCAGAGAGAATATTCCCTGCACAGCAGAAACCAATCTTCAAACCAGTGCATTAAAATTACGTTAGCTTTTCTTTTCAAAGAGGATTTCTGGACTCTTTAGAGTAAAAGGGTGGAAATAAATCAGTGATTTATTTTGCTCTGACATTTTTCTTTAAGATTTTATAGTTATTAAATATTGCCCAAGTATTTCCATTTGGCTCAGTCCTGGTTAATGATGGCATCTGCATTCCCTCAGGGCAGATTTATCTCCCTACCTGCAAATAGCTCAGAGCCACAACGAAGAAGGGAGAAGCCACGTCCAACATCTCCCAAGAGCTGTGAGGAACTGCAGCCTGAGGTGTTTATTTATTTCCCATCACTGACTGTAAAGCAAACCCAGACTACTCACTGAGACAGGATAATTCTCTATTAAACATCCACACTCAGACAAGATACATCTCAGTCTAAAATCTTTCTAAATTATTCTGAAGTTAGTGGTGTAAATAACAAGTATTATCTCCACTTGAATTCTATTTCTCAAAATACAAAGTTTTCTCATGAAAAAGAACAAGAATATATTCTAACTCTTCTGTCTCAGTCCCAAACTTCACCATGTCCCAACCATCACCAAGTCCTCAGTCCTGGAGATGCAATTTTGAGAGGAAATTGATAAGGATGGCAAAAATACAAATAATTTGTATTCATTCTACAACTGAAGGGAAATAAATTAATGTAGGGAGGTAGGGGGACTTTCTTAAATGTCAGGAGCTACAAGTGAAGAGGAAGTTAAACATTGAATTCAAATTAAACTAAATATTACCTGTAAAGTAAAATCAGTCCTGGTGAAAAAACAGCCTTTCAGGAAGCAGCTGACCTGTTAAACATTCTGAGTGCTCAGAGATGGCTGGGGCTCCTTTCATTACACAAAAGGTACAGCCAGCAAACATTTAATCAAAAAGAAATGTTCCTTTCTTCTTAATTAAAGTTCATAGATCAAAATTAATTTCTGCTGCAGAAAAGTTAAAAAAACATAAACCCAGCGAGGTGCAGCTCAGAGAGCCCTGGCTCAGGTCTGGGGAAGGACAGGAAGGAGTTACTGCTGCCTGCACACCTGGATTTACCACCTTCCTTCATTTTCTCTTCCCTTATTCCCTCATTTTCTTTTCCAGGAGGTTACCATGCCTCAAGGATAGTGACTGTACCCTCAAAGGTGTTGAAAATGCACCCTCCAACCCCCAAATCTTGATTAAACACATTGGCAGTGTGTGTATCAGTGGCTTTATCTACTTCTGTACCTATTGATATGGAGATATTGATATATCTGTAACATATTGAAGCAATATTTTATAACTGATTGCAAAGCAGGGACAACACAGTGAGACTAAAATTAATTTCAGAATAAAACCAAGAACAGCCATGTGGGCTCAGAGCAAGGTTTGCTGCTGACCTGAATCACAACAATGAGACATAAAAATCAGACAAAATAAAAAGCTTTTTAGGGAGATCAGCTAAGAAACCCCATTTCCTTGAACCATCCCAGCTGCTCATGGCAAGTGGAAAGTAAATTCACCCCCCTTTAACACTGAGCCTCTCCTACCTTATAACCTTGCAGTCCTTGCAAGTCAAATGAAGCTGGAATATATCCCGGCACTCCACACTCTCAATGAGCTGCAAAGGAACCTGCAATTAAACACATCAGATTATTTCATTTCAGCAGCAGTAACAGCAACTCCTTTGCATATCTCACAAGGATTTATTGTAGGCCACATGGAGTCTGAAGAAAGGAAAACAAAGGTACCCATGCGGAATTACTTCAGCAGCTCTGAAGTTTGGTACCGGGTATTGATATTCCAACTCCAGTCCTGTGAAGTCCAAAAGCCGTAAGGGATCCCATGGGAGCAGCTGAGAAGGCTGCAGGAAAGGCAGCAGACACCCCAGCTCCTCTCTCATGAAGAGCTTTCTCTCTTATAGGTCCAAATTTAGGAATCTTAATATATTTTTAGCTGATGGTGTTCAAAAAGAACTGCTAAGCAAGATCCCCTGAACAGATTGCTGCAGTCTGGATGCTTTTCTACGGCAATATCCAATATTTCCTCCTCAGGGAAAAACCCTTTGGCCTGTTTAGATCAACACTTGTCATGGAAGCAGCTGAATTTAGAGTGATAATGCTGAATCTTTCCCAGTTAAAGTGCAGTTATAGACACTTCTGTTTCCTGGCATGTTTAATCAGCAGCTAGTTGGTCAGGCAACACATAAGAGCACATGCAAGTACCTTTAAAGATGAGAAAATCCACCAGATGAAAATATTAATTTTCATTATTATTTTCAGAACTTTACCAGAGATGGGTAAATGTACATTATTGCCTTAAATGAACAGAAGTCATAAATAACTGTCTAAATTTAGCTAATACCTGAAGTTAACAAGAAACACAAATCTGAATTGTTTAGTAGATTATATGGACATTGCCATCACAGGACTAAGATTCAGCAGTTTAAGGTCTGGCTTGGGGCCTGCAAGATGTGGCTGGAAGAGCCAGGCCTTCTTCTATGCTTGGGCAAGTCCTTGAAGGCCACCTCCAATCAGAGCTCCAGGATAAAGAATCAAGACAGAATCTTCTCAGGCACCACAAAGCTTAAAAAGTACCTCATTTTGGAGGAATGAAAAAAAGGAAACGAACTAAAACCAGCAGGCAATGAAAAGAGATGTCTCAAAAATACAAACCAAGAGAAAACCTCCTCTGAGCAGGGAGATGCTTGGAGCAAGCTCAGGGCAAATGCTGTGGCCAGGAGAGGGATGAGAACTCTGCTGGCTCTGGGGAAGGCAGGCACAGCTCAGGGCAGCACCTCAGACAGAGCCCAGAGCAATCTCAAATCATTGCCCAGAGCCCCCAGGTACAACAGGCAGGGATTTTTTAATGCTCAGCCTTGCCCTTGCCCATGTCAGACCACAACCAGAGGCAACTCTGGTGCCACCAACCCTCCCCTGCTGTGCCCAGCAAGGCTGGGACAGGGAGTTACTCTCCTCCTTCTGTTGTAACTGGACATTAAATGACAGAAAATCCATGGACAGGACTTGGCAAGAGGGTGTCTGACTCCACAGCTCAATAGTTTGGGTTTTCAAATCTGGATTAAATGACAGAAAATCCATGGACAGGACTTGGCAAGAGGGTGTCTGACTCCACAGCTCAGTAGTTTGGGTTTTCAAATCTGGATTTCAAATAAAGCCAGAACTTGAATTTCTGTCCATATTCTCAGCACTGTCACTGGTTGAGATCTGTGACAGAATCAGTGACATGAAGGGGACAGGAAATGAGGAACACCTCCTGTGAGACCCCATTTGTGCCCTCCCTAAGCTCAGCCTGACTGGTGACTCCACCAAAGCAGCAGAGGACTGAAGTGCAGCACAAACCACACCAAGTGCTCTGTTCCTCTGCTGACCCCTGTATTTCATGTGCTCATTCCTTCCAAGCCTTCTCCTGCATGATCCCAGTCTGCCAGGCAGGTAAACTGTCAGAGTTCTGTTGATCAATGGGCAGGAATGGAGCTCAGACTGGAGAATCTTCCAGTCTGTCTTCATGACTGGACAGCCCCACACAGACCTACTAATAATTCCCAGGAGGGATTTCTCCATGGGAAGGGTGGTCAGGCATTGGAAGGGGCTGCCCAGGGAGGTCTGGGGTCCCCATCCCTGGAGGTGTCCAAGGAAGGACTGGATGTGGCACTCAGTGCTCTGGGCTGGGACAAGGTGGGATTTGGGCACAGTATGGACTCCATGGCCTGGGAGGGCTTTTCCAACTTAAATGATTCTGAAATAACTTATTTAAATCTACCACTGAGTTCAATGGCACCAACATGGAAAGTAAGTCATCTTTCCTAGCTGAGTCAAGATTCCAGACTTGCTTTTTAAGTCCAGTCTTGCTTTGTCTGCTATCTTTTATTCGCCAGGCCCTGTTTTATTCTGTTTTTTCCCATGTCCATCTTCATTTAAGCAGTTCTCCACCTTTTCCCTCCTCCTGGCATTATGCTTGTGGCTCCTCTTCCTTCTGCCTGCACTCTTAATGACAAACTAATTCTTCTCCTCCAGCATTATTTTTAATTTCCTTCTTCCAAAGTCTCTCCTTGTTCCCTGCCCTTTCCCTGTGCCCTCTGCTCCCCAGCCATCCATTCCCCTCTGACAGCCCACCAGTGATTCCCTCACAATCCGCAGCTTTTTCTTCAGGACAACCTTCCCATTAATCTTTTTAATTTTCCTTCCCAGTCATAAAAATCTGTCCTCTGGTCCTCTTGTGTTTTTAATCTCCTTCCTGGCCATTATTCTTCCCCCAGCAAAGCTCTGTGGAATTATCTCCCGTCATTCCCTCCCTCCCTGATAACCTTCCCTTCCCACTGCACATCCTTCAGGCTGCTGCCAGTCTGACACCCAGAGCCCGTTCCTGGAAGAGCCATCAATTCTATCTGCAGGCGCTTCCCTCTAATAATGGCATGGAAACCAGGCAGGGAGAAGCAATCATTTTTGCTTTTATAAGAATAAACATGCATTGTTATCTGAGGCAAATTACATCCCATTATAGGGAGTACAGGAGCATCCTGCTCTTGCAGTATCTCCCAACTGTCTCTTATTTAAAATTATCTCATCTTAAATAACAGCAACATTCTACAACTCCAACTTTTTATTTTTGAGGGTTTTTTAAAATGATTTTGATGACTAGAGCTGTCTGTTATCTAAGAGCAGTACAAGATAGATTTATAGAGAATTACAACTCTGTTGTTAGAAAAAGCACAAGTTACATTTTCAGTGCTCAAACAAGCCCCCACGACCCAATCCGTGCCACAATTCCCAGTGGGATGCAGAGGATCTCGGCCAGGCTGCTGCAAGCACCAGTGACTCTGCTACAGACCCTCCCTGTGCCCCATTTCGCCCAAGCCTCTGCAGGACCTCCTCTGGTACCCAGGCCCTGAGAGCCAGGATTGGGATTTCCTCCTTGTTTTCCCAGCTCAAAGCTGGAATAATGTCAGGGTTCTGCTGCAGGTTGGTGGCTTTAACAAGCACAAGGCCAAGGCTGGGTGTCCTGGAGCGTGGGGTGAGGTGGCACATGGAGGCACTGAGGGTGCAAGGACAGCTCTGAAGGGCTCTTGGGTGGAGGAAGCTGAATCCCCCCTGGACTCCTGGAACCCACAAGGAGTGTCTGAAGCAAATTTTGCTTTGAATTACAGCTGATGACACTCAGGGTTTGTCTCGAAGGCCACCTCTGAGCCCCCTCTTCTCTCACAATTTTGCTCTTGAGTGTAAAGAATTTGAGCAGCAAGGCCTGAGGACAAGACAAGGATTATGCCACTCTCCAGCAGGGATGAACCACAACAGCCATGGACATGAGGAATATCCCAATCCAAACGTTTTCCAAGCAAGGGAGGGCTCACACTAAAACTCACCTCCTCAACAAAGCTCTCCCCATCATGACTTTTCTTTGGTACTGTGTCCAAAACCCACCATTGGAAAGAGATTACGTGCAATCCATGCTTCCACAAACTCCACTAAAATGTTAATTCTCCCATCAATGCAATTAGCTTACAGGGAGGAAAGTGATTAGACAGAAACACTCAGCAGCTGCAAAGTCTGACATTTTCTTAAGGAATCAATAGAGTTGGGCCTGGGAACCAAGCCTCCCCCGTGCCCCAGAGATCCCTGTTGAGTCTGCACTTTTATCCCATGGATAAATGTAAGTCAACACCCCTGAATGTCATAATCCCCCCAGTTTATGCATGGTCTGTGGGACCTTTTGTTTTTGCATTTGAAACACCATGTTCCTATTAGCACTAAGATCTAGGAAATTATCCATGGGAAAGATCTCCACACACAGCCCTTTTCTGCACTGTTGCAATAGGAACATTAACAACTTTGAATGGATTTCTTTCCCAGCCCAGGTGATCTGGAGCTCTGTGCTGTTCACTGAGGTGTCACAGCACCATTTTCACAGCCAGGGAATTGTAACCAAACAAGAGGGAAAAGCCACAGCCCAGCAATGAAGAATTTCTTGCAGGTATTTGCTGGACAGCTGTGGTGACATAAAAACAGCAGGAAAGAATCAAGATGAACACAACCAAACAGGATCAAACAGCGAAGATTTTAGTTAGAAAATCACCATCTGATCAAGAATTTTGGTCAACAATAATCAAAAGGATTACTACTGCCAAAATTAACAATTTAAATACGATTCTTAATTACTAAAGACTGTTTTATCCTTAAAGACATCCCAATCCCTCCCTGCCCGGGATTTCAGTGGAGTTCATAGGAAGTTATTAGTGACAGTCACATATGGTTACAAAGAATGATTTATATTCTGCTCTACCTCATACTCTGATTATTCCTGGTTAATGATGCTGATGATAATGAGATATCACATAGAATGAGAGGGCAGAACACTGCATGTGAAAGTCAGGAAAGAAAAATTAACATGGGAATATTGACAAGCTTCTGTGGAATCTTCCCTGAACACAATCAAGGAATGTGATTTGAGAAAACATTGATTCTTGCTATGCTCAAAAATACTGAATTGAAAATCCCTATGAAGTAATATCCCTAATTATCCTAAAGACAGGAAGTGCAAATCATGCTTTAATGGCCTCTCTAATAAAGCAAGTCCATCATTCCCTGGCACTCCTCAGGACACTCTTGATTTCCACACTGGAAGTGTCCCAGCTGGTGGGACTGGTCTGTGTGAGCCTCACAGCACTGCCCAGCACTGTCCAACGCTCATTAACTGTGTCTGGTACCAGGGGAGGTGGAGATGAAACCATTTTAAGGAATGGACACGGGGAATAAAACTCCCTAAAGAAATGCACTGAAGGTGGGGTCCCACTCCCAACCTGTTACATCAAAGACTGCACTCAAAGCACCCAACATCTGGCACAGAACTTAAGCAGCTGGACCCACTCCCACCTTTTGAAGCTCCAAGCAAGGCACAAATCAGGTTTAGGTGCTCCAAAAGCATGGAAGACTGACTATTTCTCCCCACTCAGCTTGGGGACAACAGGTGGCTGACACAGCCAGCTGTGAAGTCAAGGTTGAGGGACCAGACATTTCCTTATGACATCTGATTTTCAGAGCTGCTGAGTCACCCTTCGGTGACTTTGTCCCTGAGAAATCAATTTGAACATCAGAAAAAGGTTTTTCATTCTTAAAAGTGGGGGACCATTGTACTCTTATCCAAAATTCTGTTATTTCCACTGAGATCAGAACACCTGGAAGCACTTACATTCACAACAGATTCCTTGAATTTGATGTGGAGCCTGTAGTTGGAAAGGGCAATGATGGCATCCTCTGCTCGTCCCACGTACTCCGTGCTCTCCCCGTGGAGCTCAATGAACGGCACCTGCAGAAAGGCACCAAAAATCTGATTTCAGAGACCACTTCCCAAAAATCTGCCCCTCCTGCAGCAGAAGGAATGAAACAAAGCCTGCTGAGAATTCAGCCCCATTATTGCTGCTAAGGAGGAACATCAGGTAAGGTTGGCTCCGAGGTTAATTGCAGCCTTTTTCTTAAATGATCCCTTATTTTATGTTACTTTTCCTGAGTGGTAAGTGCCTGGTCAGGGAAAGCAATGAATTTTTATGAAAAATATCCTCACATTTTGGCAAGCAGGCTGGCAAAGCCCTTGATTTATGCTCTCACTCCTTACTTAATGGAGAGTGGCATTTCCATAATGTTATTAAATTCATCCTAAAGTAGGCAAAACATCCAGGATGAAAAATGTTCCCTGCTATTTCCCCACTATTCACCCAGCAAGCTCAGGTAACCAGCCTAGGCTGGATCCCTAAATGCTACAAAGCTGAGCTTGGACAAATCAACCTTTTTTGCTCCCTATTTCTCTCTAAATATGAAAATGCACAACATGCTGCTGCTTTATAAAGTCAGAAACCTGCAGTTCATTACACCACACATGGAAATAGTTACTGGTTAATTAAAAATGTGACTTAAACCCAGTTTAGCTGAGCTGGGTGGAAAGTGTAAATGCTCAACTTGAAAGTGATCTGGTTTTACACCAAAGCAGCTTGAATCAAATAAAAATACTTTATATTACAATGGAACTCTTGAGTTGATGTAAGAGTGTCTACATGGAGAGCCAGGCTGGGAGAGCTGGGGGT
>VZUA01005850.1:0-10452 GCA_013401035.1 Horornis vulcanius
GCATCACTGATGGAAAAGGAGCAGGGCTGTGGGCAGGACAGGCCCCAGCAGGAAACAGGAATGCCCAGCTGATGGCCAGGAAGCAGAGCCAGTGTTATGTTCAGAATCAACTTGAGGCACTGACTTCATGCTGCATTCCCAGGTCCCAGTGAGGTGCCTTGACAGCCATTCTCCTGGTTTTATTGATACCAGAAAGGCTGCCAGGGAGGTTTTCATGGTCCAAATGCCAGGGAAATGGCACAGAAGATGATCACACACGTTAGAGACAGACTACAACAGCTGCCCTTATGAGGAGCCAACTGATACCCTATGGTTTGAAATTAAGACAGCCACGGACAACTGCTCCTGAGCCCAATCCCAAACCATACAGAAAGAATGTGGAAACTTCACCAGGATGTGCCAGGCTGCTCCAGGGATAAGCATGAAGGTAACTCTTTGGCTGACGTAGTTACTCAGCTCTGAACTTTAAAACCACATTTGCACCTCACACAAAAGGCCACAACTTTCCCAAGTCCAAGGCTCAATAATTGGTCATCAAACACAAAATATCTCTGCAAGGAATTCCTGCAGTCGGCTGTTTGAGCCATGTGATCTCCCTTCTCTTCCATTTCACAGACTACATTAACCACAAACATTTCATGTCATACATTTTTATTAACCTGGAATGCCAGCAAATGACTGCAAAACCATCTCTCTTGGGTTTGTTTTTTTTTTGATTCAACAACAGAAACCAGCTCCAATTTGGGAAGGTCTGTCAGCATCACTGCACCAATCACTTTGGTGATGTCACAGTGCAAGGATTCAGCTCTCCCTGCTGGGCTCTGGAGCATCACTGGACAGCTCTGCCCACCCAAACAAACCAAAACAATGCAAGAAAAGATGATAAAACACAGGGAGATGGGGGTAAGAGCTTCTCCTTTGCCACCACAAGGCTCCTGAGCTCTTCCCAGAAGTGCATCAGGATGGAATTCCCGAATTTGGGCTGCCAGCCTGAAACACACTCTCTCCCTAATTTGTTTCTACCAGAGTAGCCAATGTGACAGAATTCTCCTGGTATCAGGAAAATGGGAATATCCACCCAGCACACAGTTAACTCCCTGCCCACTCAGCAGCTCCTGTACTGGCAAATGTTTCAGGAATCTACAGCAATAAATGGCTCTGCCATCACACCCCGATCTCTCCGTTCATATCACAACAACACTAAACCATCCTGAGGTTTTTCCGATTTGCCTTCCCATGGGATGATAAGAAGTAATCTCCCCGTTGTTACAAATGCTTTATTTTGAAAAGAAAGCTTTTATGCATATTTTAGTTGATCTAAATACAGTAGATCTCGGGTTTTTAAATCACCAGATAATACGCAATTATCTCAAGCTAGATTCTGATTTTGAAACAAGCTCTAATTAGCTCCCCATTTTATGCTGCTATAATCCTTTCTTCAACTCCCATGAGTGTTACTATTGCTAAGCAGCATGAGGTTAGGAATGATGGATGATACCCAGAAAGGAAGACAAACAAAAGGGAAATTCAAAATCCCCTGAGATCACCCGCAGCTGTATCGGCAAATGAAGATTTCCACATTAGGTCATAAGACGACCCTTACAGAAACACACACCAAAAAGGCACGTCTTCTTCCCACTGAGTATTTGCAAGCCTTTAATGTAGTATATATAGAGAGTGTATGTCCTTCACAGAGGATAAAGAAAAAAAGTGAGTGTAAAAATTCAGCTTTCCTGCGAGCAGCCACGGAATCGACAGCACCAGAAAGGAAACTCTGTCTCCATCTCCTATAGATACGCAGCACAAACCCCCAAAATAAAACCAACTAATAAAAGCTGTGCACAGTACAAGTATTTAGAAAAATATCTGAGCCTTCTCCTGGCACATGGCAACTGTTCAAACCCACCCCGGCTCCCATCAGCAGTAATGCAACTAAATAAGGGCCAAATTCATCATGAAAAAATGCTGATGCAGTTGGGTGACACTAATTCAACTTTTTTTTCCATGTGATTTGGTCCATGCTTTTGACACATAAATCATTAAAAAGGCAGATTTACCCAAGGGCATTAGAGCATTTAGGTGGAAAGAAATACACAGAAAAAAAAATGTTAGAAAAGGCAAAGCAATACTATTTTTGACCACCTAGGGTACAGACACCATTTTTGTGTGAAACATGTTCCCTGAAACTTGCACAAAATCACCAAGCCTTGAGGAAAGCTCACAGGCAGAAAATACAGGTATATACCTGTCTGTCATTTTGGTACAGGCTGTTTTTTATAAAATTCATGAATACAGCTTCCAAAGAAGAAAACCAAGCCTGGCTTCTCTTTGCTATCTCAACATATATATAAATCTATAAATACATATATGTTTATCCATTCATTACATGAAACACTGATGGGCCCATCTGTCCGCACGTGAAAATGGAAAATTACTGGACAAAAGGTGAGATTTTCATGAATGAGGTGTTAATCAAAACCTTATGATCTAGAAGTGTAACTAACTGGCTCAGAAATCCAGAAAATCTTGCTAGTTTGATAGAATAGAGCCAAACAGTAATGAAAATACTCCCAGCTAATAAAAGTTTGAGTCGTTACTATGCATGTTGACACTCTGTACACTGAAGACCATCTTGGCAAAGCACTCAGGAGCCACTGAGTGTATTAGTTTAATTTCACTTCTTTCCCTTCATGCATTCAACAAGTTCCAAGCCAATTATATTACATGGAAAAGGCTCCAGACCTTTCCTCGTTTCAAAACTGTTCTGATTAATTTCTGTTTTAAAATTACAAGTATGCAACCTTCTCTGCCTTGATTTTCCTGGGAAATGTCTCAGAAGACCAGAAAATTGGAGCTGTCTCTCTCTTTTTTTTTTTTCTCCCTGCCCTGGAGTGATGGATCTTTCACAAATGCATAATTATTATTACCTTTTCCAAACTGTTTGCTGCATTTTTAATTACAGAACAGCTGCTAAAAAAAAGGAAATTACCAAACTGCCCTTCCTCGTTCAAACAACTTGGTTTTTGCTCTTTTGTTCTGCCTGGTGTCACAACCTTCCTTATTCCTTCACACAGAGAAAGGCACCAAGAAAAGAACATTTTGTACAACAATTCTATTTTTAATCCTCCGAGAGGAGGTAGCAAAGGGCACGAGCCCATTTTCTCATTTGTAAGTCGGCTTTAAGGAACGAAGGAGGACAATCATCAATAACATGATTTTATTAGCTGATAGGAACGTGTCACCTCACAAAATATTAGCTCAAGGGCAGGAACTGACAAACGACACTGGGAGTGTGGGAGGGAACAAAATATCCCGGCAGCAAAACCGAACTTCCTGAAGGAAATCACTTTCAGCTCCCAGCCATCCCCCCGGGAATCCAGGAGGTGGTCGGATTTTAATACTATGGGCTTGCCTTTCCATCTTTTATAATTAGAGTTAGTCATAAATATGAAGATTAGCAATAACAATGCAGCATTTCCCAGCTCCTCTGATTTCGAATTCCCCATAAAATGGCTACAATTAATTACTCATATTTTCCACGCCGTCTCAGGCATTTGTAACTGTGACACCCTTGCACGGCATTGATGCCACAAAAAAAGTACTCAATGGCATGTTTTTAATGAACCATCACAGGAAATTTCCATGTTCCTTAAATGCTTGGCTATGAGTAACAATAGCCCTATGATTGCAAATAATTTTCTCCCATTTTGGTTTTGTTTTCATGGCTTGTTTTTACTGGGGGCATTTTTTTTTCTTTTATATATTTATTTTCAACTGTTCTCCTTAAGAAAAAACGTGGACAGAATATCATCACGAATTTTCTTCTAGTAAAATCTTTTAGAATGCAAAATAGTTTCCCCAGTAGAGAGAAAAAAGCACTTTGGTTGGGATATTTAGAGTAAAGCCAGCGAGCTGCAGAAAAAAAGGGAGTATTTCAGAATAGCAGAAAGGTGGAAGAAGAGCACAACCCATCCCTGCCTGTGCCCTGAAATGCAGCAATTCTCCAACACAAGGCACTGGCTGTAAGCACAGAGCAGGGCATGGGTATTTTTCTAGATTGTTTTACGTCAGTGAAGCATTTCATTGGTAAGAGGCTGTGTGGGTAGAGTTTGGTATCTAACAGCAGGAACACAGCTGTTCTCTCCTGTCCCAGCCTCCCTCCTATCCTGTGACCATCTCTAAAGCCACTCACTTCCCTGACACTCAGCTTTGCTGCATCTGCTTTTTCATTTCTTTTTCCTTTTTTTTTTTGCAAATGGAGGAAAGGAGAAAAAAGAAGGTCAGCTTGGAATATTTAACGAAGCTTGAAAAAGACGTAACGTGGTCTGTTCCCCACCTTCAGATTAACAAAGCAGATTTTGTGCAAAGGAGAGTGGAAAAAAACCTACCAGCGAGCGAGGCAGCTGGAGTATGTGGATCACATTACAAACCAAGGGCTTGTTTTACAGCCATTGTCACATGTCACATTGATAAGCTGAACTATGGCAAAAAAAACCCTTTACAGAGCCAATGATCTCTAAGATCAGACAGTCTCTTTACCTAATATATGCAGCTAAATATGCGTGCTCCCTACATCTGCCATAGCAACAAGGAGAGAAGGAGGAATTAACTGCATTAATAAAAAAAATAAAAAACTGAAGGGACTCCTGCATGATACAACAAAACGTGAGAAACCTCTCAGCATCAAAGCAAACGCAACAAAAGCACAGAGAATTATTTCAGAGCAAATCATTGAAACCAGCTGATTACCTGAGCTTGCACATCCCTGCTGTAGGGAATCCTGTAATGATGTCACAGAGTGAAGGACTAGATAAGAGAGGAGAGGAAAATCAGGGAACAATAAAAGGAGAAGCCAAACCACAAACTAAACAAGTAAGCAGGCTCAACAAATAGCAAAGTGCCGACCTCGGCAAGGGCTCGCTGCTCAGTTAACTCATGGCACAGAAAGGTACGACCCAGGCCAGGCTCCAGCCTGGCTTTTCTGTGCCAACAGGTATTAGGGGAAGAGACAGCCACAATAAAAGTGTCATTGCAACCCAGCACTCCCCCTTTAAAGCTTAGTTTTCCAGCTCACCTCCTGAGACAGCAATCGATATTCTCCCTGGAACAATCCAAATCCCCTGTGCAACCCTAGGAAACAGCGCGCAACATTTTCCAGCTCTTTGGCCAAAATTTTTTGGGATTGCGTGTCATATTCATGCCTAGATAATATCACCCTAATGAGGAACTTGATAACTGCTGCTTATCAATTACACATAAACGTTTGTAAACATTCCCAGCACGTCCCCTTAGGGACCGGCTGAGCTGCCAGGGTGGATGGTGCCACTTCCATAACGCCTAGACCAGCACTGGTGCAAGGCTGGCTGACTGCAAATTTAAAAAAAAAAANAACAACATAGTGGAATTTTAATTACCTTGTCCTTGTTGCTGCCCTTGTGCAGGCAGGACACACTGTCCCAGCTCACCATTCAACCAGAGCTGCATACGAATAAATGGTTCTCGGCCTTTTTGGGTCAATTTGCTCCATGGCTTTGGCCTGGAGAGCATGTCACTGACACTTCCTTGGGACAGCCCCAATACCTGAAGTGAAGCAACCAAGAACGGCACGTTAACACACTGGCAGTGGAAACGGGGGGAATTTAAGGCATTTTGGCTCCCTTTACTGTAGCGCTCAAATGGTTTGTATATGGACAATTATAAAAATTATAAAAATTGGACAATTATAAAATCTATTTTCTGTGGATACTCCAATGGAAATGTTTTTCTTCCTGCCGTGTTGCCTCCTGAAGGAAGGTGGGTTTTTTCCTGCAGGATCTGGGTGGCAGCAGCCTGGTGAGGGATTTGCATGTTTTTCATATTTTGTGTCAAACAGTTTCATCAGTTTTAACAGGAAAAACACCGAGTCCAGGCACACACAGGCAGATGAAACAGGCAATGACTGGCATGTATTTTGTTCTCAAACAAAAATAATTGGGACTTTTGAGACTAGGCCTATATTTGGTTGATTTTTGGGGGATGAATTATAACGACGTGTGTTTTCACCTGTAGCAGCGGCTGCTCCACATAAGTAAATATTTAAGAGTACAGCTGACTGCACTGGGGGAGGGGGCAGAATTTCAGACAGGCAGAATGCAATTACTTGCCTAGAATTCAGCACAGGCAAAAGAGTTAAAAATCATACTTAATGAAAGCTGCCATGGGATCTTTAAAGACCCCGAGAGGTCAGACTTTTCATTTTATATCTTAGTGAGAAGGTAATAGTGCAATGCCAGCTCCTATTACACTTTTATATTGATCCAATTCTTTATTGGAAGAAGAAACAACAAATGTCCAACACTTTTTACAGCCTGGGAGGGGTTTTCTGGTGGTTAGGGACCCTCAAAATCCCACGTGCTCAGTGCTTAGGGCTCACAACGTGAGAACTTCAGGGAGCCTTATCTGTAATCAAACATAGCCCTAAAATATCTCAGAGCACACTGAGGTACTGAGCACCAGGTATTAGAAACGACTTGGAATTCTTGACTTCAGACTAAGGAGAGTTAGGGGATTTTCCGTGTGTTTGTTTTAATGCCCTCGTGCACATTTCCAAATAATAACGAAAAAGGAAAAATGCTCTTGTGTCCATAATCTTTGCTTATAATAAAGTTAAGGCTCTCCAGTCATGACAATGGTATTACTCAAATATTCCACGAATTCATTACATTAAGCATGAAATATTGAGTCTCAGCAACGTTTGCTTCAGCTTTCAACTTTTCTAAACTCGGGGCCCCGTTCCTAATTCCAAGTGGCTGAAGCCAATCCCTGCATAAAAACCCTTGCAATTCCTACCACACAGGGAAACTAATACTTTGTGAGCTTAGTTTTGAAATACTTCACATGCTGAGCAAAACCATTTTTCCCAAGGACACCCCTGGCACGTCCCCCTCTGGCTCTGCACCCGTGTCAGGAGCAGAGAGCACAATCACAACACTGGTGAAACAAGAGAGAACCACTTCTTTACCTTTTCCCCAAAGATCCTTTGGCAGATGCCATTCTTTGCTAGCTTTTCCTTGACCTGCCGCGTTAGCTCTATGGTATCCACCTCCTGGTACATATAAATCTCATACTGCTCGGGTGTCAGTGGAGGAACCGAAGGTTTGGATGGCTTGGACAAGGACACGATAGGGGATGAAGGGAGGGGGCTATTTTGTGGTGTCTCACTGCGACTGGCCCCAGTCATGCTCAATTCAGAACTCTGCGAGTACGGAGATTCCGCGTTTGGCCACTCTTTCCAATACTCGGAAGAAGACGGTCCTTGGAGCTGGCTACGATCTGGCCTAGTCTGATTGCTGACCTTTTCTTTTCCACCACTGGCTTCCTCAACTTTTATATCTTCGGGAAGAGCTGCATTTCTTCTCTCATGCTGCACAGTATTCCACCAATGGTCCTTCCAAACACCACCACGTCCCAACTCATTTTTAACATGCCTCAACATACCCTGGGCAGAATCACTTATTCCATGAAGCTCTAAAACAGGTGCCTCCTGAGGCTCCTTTTTGAGCCCAGAGAGGTTCTGCAATGCAGAGATACTGGAATCAGTGACAGATGAATGTTTCTTCAGGGATATGGCCAAAGGAGAATAGCTGGAAACCGAAGACATTGCAGGTGTAGACACTAGTTTGGGGGACAGGATAGAAATGTCAGCTTGAGATAGAGGTGGTGTTTTTAAGGCAGGTTCAAGGGCAGCCTGCTGTGCCTCCATTTCCCGTCGGGCTTGTTGCAGAATGGATCGAATTGCATCATCAGAATTGCCACTGCTAGAGGCAGAAGGTGGCTGAGCCGGCTCAGCTATGAAAAACAACCAAAAGACTAAATGCAACAGAGGAAAATGCTTTAGATTCAACATGTGCTACTGTAAACATTTCCCTGACAGGAAAAAAAAAAAAAAGAAAAAAAATAAGAAAAAAAATGGGGGGTGGGCCTGAAATACATTTCTGGATGAGAGGGAGGAGTTTTCACTAAGCAAAGATTTGCACTTTTCAAAATAAGGTAAGATTTCCAAAGTTCTTCACTGGAAAATTTTGAGAGTTGCCAAAGTGCTGGATGTTTGCACGCACAGACTCAGCTGCACAAGTCTGGGATCACTTGCCCTTCCACCATTGTAAAAATTTTCAAATAAATGCCTTTGAAAATCAAGCCTTCACCTCTTCCTCCCCCACCCCCACGTGGTCAATAACATTTTATAGCTGCATTTACAAAGTTATTTAACCTTTCACTTCACTCTTTTCTCCGCAAATGAATTTAACACGCACTCAGAACTGAACACAGCTGCATTCACCTGGACAGACTATTACAGCATAAATAAGGTGAGACCTTTTAACTTCAAAAACACAACACACAAATTACAACAAAGGCAGAACTTCAGGAAGAGATGATCATCATTATTTCACTTGACAAACTAAATATGCTCCTGCTTCCTGTTTTCTTGTTCCATGGTCCCAACCACTGAAATAAACAGCTCTACCAGAGCCAGGGTGATACCTGGCCACCACCTTCTCCCTCATCCAAAGCTCTAGGGTGGAGTCACGGGTGCTTCCAGCAGAGATAACCCCCAAATTCAGCATTCCAGTGGGGAACCAGGATTTGGGTGGCTGTGCTGCAGCAGTCGGGGATGAGCAGGGACTGGAACGTGGGTGGGGATTTATCTCTGCAGAGCCAGGAGGTTTTGCAATGGCATCTGCTTCTATTTCAGTCTCCACTGAGGTTCCCAGTGCCTGGAAACCAGTTCCTCTGAAAGCTGCTCTGCAGAGAACAGGGAAAGTGAAGCACCAGGTGGGAGCAGGGAACCCCACACTGCAAGGAGTGGCCTCCAAGTGAAATAAGATTTGCAACACTCTGCGTATCACTCCAGTAGTACTAAGGCTCATCTGAATGCATTTCTGAATTTGCCTCCCTACATTCCTTCGTGTCACAGACTGCAAAATACATGAAAAGCTAAGAAATAGGAAAAAAAGACAGTGAGACTCTCTCTGCTGTTTTATCTGCTGGTTTCACAGGGAGTTTTGAGGCCGAATTAATATTTGAAAGGAAGTCTGAGACTCTCAGATGAAACATGCTACTGAATAACATTCTTGCAGTTTCCTGCACAAAGCCCATATTTTTCTCTATGTAATAATTTCCTGTAAAAAGTCATATTATTTAGATCATATATTAACTAGTGTTTTATGCTCTGCCATGAGATTAACTTAGTTTTCATTTGAAAGACAACTATCCAAAACTGTAAATCAGTATTTACTTTAAAAAATGAAACAGAAGTATTGCACAGCAATTTTTACTTCAGCCCAACAGCAATACTGGGAACTCATAAAACTGAGAGTGCTATGGACTAGACAGAAATGTTAATTACATGACAGCATACAATGAGAAATTAGACTTATGTCAGGCTAAGAAGGATTTTTTGGGGAGGGGAATGTGTTTTGGATTTGCCAGTTCATTCACTGAATACATTCTGTAACCAAAAATAAAGTCATCTAACAGTCAGGACTGAGTGTGCCTATATGAGTACAGGATGTACCATGGTGCTGGGACTGGTAATTGCTGCCTGGAGTGTGACCTTCACCCCAACAAACCCATCCATAAAGTTGCGTCCCTGGGGCCTGAGCGAGACAGAAGAGAAGAGAAAGCAGGAGCTGTTCCCTTTCCAAGGAGCAAACTGGGACAAGAAAGGATTCTGTGGGTTCCCCTCAGTGACTCCTGCAGGTCTGGAGGGCAGCCAGGAGCTCAGAGCTCTGCACAGGGATAAAGGTGCTCAGGAATCCCACAGGGAGCAGGGCAGAGCAGAGACCCCACCACGCCGGGACACGTGCGACCTCGACTCAGAGGATGTCCCAGAGACTGAAACAACTCCACTAAGTAACAATAAAAATCTCAAAAAAACCCCCTTCAAACCTACACTGAAGGTTTTAAGAATATAATTAACTGACCAGAAAGCTCATGGCAATTGTTTTAATTAAATTCTGCAGTAAAAGCAGGCAGAGACAAAATGAGCCCTTACCTGTTTTCTGTACTTGCAGCTCCCTTTTGGCTTGTTCAAGAATGGATTTGATGGCTTCATCAGAGCCAGACTCTGTGGTTCGGATTCGTGTGGTTATGTTACCTGGGGAGGAAAACACAACTAATGACACCAGGAAAACTCTTATTTGGCTCTTTTTATAACACAGACACACTGTATATGATACACGACCAGCACAACCTGAGGACGACTTGCACAGGACCTTTATCAACATTTACACATAAGAAAGTGCTTAACATAATAAAAGCCAAATATCCTCGTTGTGCCTCTCTCTAACTGCCCTGGAATGGCGAGAACTTTAGAGGAAGAACTAGGTGGTCAAATATTCCTTTTCATGGTAACATATATAGAGCTATTCTTTTTCCTTTTCTTTTTAGTGGGTTTTTTTTTTTTTTTTTTTT